>WBZZ01004984.1:0-27933 GCA_019918135.1 Paulinella micropora
CGCCTCTTCAAGATTTTTCATTTATGTTTCTAGGGAGGTTGGTACCCACGAAACGGAACTTTACCCCGGACTCTACCAGATTCTGTCAGTGCCTGCCTCGCGGGGCGGTTCTACCCAACTAGTCAAGTTCTGCCTCGCTCGCGGACGGATAGAACGGTCCTTAAGAATTTGAACTCAGCTAAGAAGCAGGGGGTCCCACTTTCTCACTGGACGCCCGGGCCAGCTCAACTCGCGCAAACAAAACCGGGCCAGGTCTTTCTTTCTTGTTTTTTCTTTTCTTTTATTAAAAGTAAAACTTCGACCAGCCTGTCCGTAGCAAATTCGTCACTTCTAGGGGGGGTGGTCCTGCCGGTGGAGAGGCCAAAAAAGGGGGGGCCCTGGTCCTGGCTACCGGGCAGTCACACAAGCCCAGGGCCACACTGCTGGTACGAAGGCAGCTGGGCGTGAACCGGGCAGCAGAGGCCGTAGGTCAGAGGACAGGGTCCAGCAGCGGGGGGTATTCAGTCTCGGAGCCGAGGGGTGGCGGACAGGCGCGCACGGGCGAGGGCCGGCGCGGCCGGCGGGGCTGGCTTGCCCGGGCGGTGTGCAGGCCCCGGCGCGGGGAGTAGTCACGGGCATACGGGCTGCGCCCCCTGGCCAGCGGCCTGGGCGGCGGACAGTCACGGTGGGGGCTGCCCTTGGTCGGTAGCCGGCGGCGCTTGAGGGGGGGGGGTGTGGCAGCGGCAGGGTTACGTAGGTGCGGACATAAGTGCCGGGGTGCTCTTGCTCGCGCCGCAAGCGGGAAGAGACCTGGCGCAGCATGTACTCGAGCCGGCGAAGGTCCTCGGCCGCGTTCAGGGCGCTCTCTTTGGCGCCGTCCGTACGGGCGTGCCGGGCTAGCTGTCCGGCCGCGTCGGTGGCGCTGGCCCCGGCTGCTTCGCAGGCCCGGATGGCGAGCGGCAGGCCTCCTGCCGGTAGGCTGGGCGCGCTAGGCCCCTCGTGCTGGAACATGGACAAGAGTACCTCGACGCTCGTGTCGGCGGAGGGAGCGGCCGGCAAGGGATTAGAGTATTGGGTCGGAGAGTAGGGTTCGGAGTCGGCCGCGGGAGGCAGGTGGGCGGGCATGGTCACGAGGTCGGTGCAGCCGTCAGCCAGGCGCCTGGTCTCGGCCAGCGGGAGCACTTTGTGGCCCTGACCAGGCGCCGGGAGGCGTGCATCGTAGGGCGCGCGACCGTCGGCGCGAGCGCCGCGCGCCGCGGCAGGGGGGGCGCCCGTCCGCCCGGCGCCCGCCGCGTGCGCGGTGTCCGGCGCGCGGCACGTGGGGGGGGGGGGGGGGGCTCCGGCGCGTCGCCGCCCGTGGGCGCACGGCGCCCGACGGCGGACCACGCCGCAGGAGCGTGCGCCCCCCCGCCGTGTGCCGACTCGCCTTGCGCCGACGCGCCTGGCTCGGCTGCCCGCCCGGCGGCTTCCTCGGCGGCTGGCCCGGCGGCGTAGGGGGGCTGGGCGGGCGCGGGCGCACCAGGCGGGGCGGTGGCGCCGTCCTCCTCGGTGCCCAAGGCCACTGACATACGGTTTCGGAGGGTCTACTTTCTAGCCCCGCGAGGAAGAGGAAGCGGGGCGGAGGACTCACTCCTCCCCCACCCCGGCCCTGCCCAGCCCCCCCCCCCCCCCCCCCCCCCCCCCCCCCCCCCCCCCGCGCCCGCCCACGAGCGCCCGCCCCCCCCCCCCCCCCCGCCGGGGCCGGCGGCCGCGCGCTCCCCCTCCCCCCCCCCCCCCCCACTCCCCGCCGGCCGTGGTCGCCGGTGGTCAGGGCGGGCGCTGGGGAGGGGGAAGCCCGTCCCCGACCGGTTGCCGCCACACTGGTACGCGAGGGTCCGGCTGGAAGTCTGCACCGGGCCGCCCAGACCTGGCCCCGCGTGCAGCCTGTGCCGTGTGTGGGCCCGCGAGACCGGCTACGGGTCGGTGCTGTGTACACGGTCGTGTGTATGTGCGTGGGGGTAACTAAAGTTCTAAAGAGGCCATGAGCCAAAAGGACAAGCGCCACCTACTGTGCCAAACACCTCGGCCAGCGGCCGGAGCCCCTCCGGCCTGGCAACGGCACAGACCAGCCGAACCAGCGCCCGCCCTGGAGGAGGACGACGACGAGCGTGCGGGCGTCGACGGGACAACGCACGCACGCCCACTAACCCTGATCTTCCGCACCAGGGAAACACTGGAGGCTACCGCCGGCCAACTTGCCGTGGTGGACTCACCCCTCTTACGGGCGGCGGCGGGGTCCTCCGCCGCCGGCGCGGAAGAAGGAATTCGGGTCGAGGGAAACGCAGAGACGGTGGCACTGTTACTACGCACTCACGTGGACAAGGTGCTCTCGTTTCTGCTGAACCTGGAAGCCCTGCGCCCCTACGACCACGCGCCAGTCGATCCCCGCGACGAGGCGATTAGCTCTCTGCTGGTTAGGCCAACCGGGCCGGAGGATGTGCCCCTGTGTGCCCGGCAGGGTGTCTGGAGCAAGCTGATGGTACTACCAGACGCGCTAGAGAGCGCTCTGCGCCTGACGAACAACAGGCTGGTCTTTTTGCTCTACAGCTTGCGTGTCCAGACCTTGAGCCAGCTCTTAAGTGCAATGGAGACCGTCCGGGGGGGAGAGGGTTCTGCTTTCGAGTGCTTTACGCGTAGTTCACGGGGCCCGGGCACACGGGCCGTGTACGAAATCCAGCAGGAGGGCCCGGTCTGGACACCTGGGTACAGCAAGAGAATTACTGAGGTCAAGGTAGACGGAGAGACACGCTATCTCTACCCGCGCCGAAAGCATTTTTGTGACGGCGTGTTGTGCCAGACAGCGCGCGATACAGCGTGAGCCTGTCCACACCGAGAAGCTGTGGATGCGGGTGGTCTGGTTCTGGCACAGCCCCCTGGACTTCCCCTCCGCCGACAACCGCGACGCATACTGGAAGTCCTTTCTGCAAGGTTACGGCCAGTGCGATGCCCGTCGCGAGCCCAGCGCTGCGTACCCGTTAAAACAGGTGGCCGAGATTACGCACCAGCTCTATACCTACTTACAAAACGACGCGGCCCTCCTCGCAAGCTGCTTTAGAGAGGGGGATAGGCAGAGAACACACGTGGAACAACCAGGCTTCGCCTATGCTCTGAGCAGCTGGGACTACCTAAAGACTACGGCTTCGTGTCTCTTGCAGCCGCTCTGGCAAATGTACCATTTGACCACCCCCCGGTAGCGGGAGCCGGAGCCAGCGCTAGCAGTAGTAGCAGCAGCCGTAACCCAGGAGAAAAGAACAGACAATAACTTCTCCCTCCGCTGCCAAGGGGGCACCCCCTCTTCCTGGACCCCCAAAAAGCAGTCGAGGGCAAGATCAGTGCCTCTCAAAACAAACAAACCAGGAAGCCGGGAGGGGCACAGTAAATTTCAGCTAGGCCTGGCACCTCGGACTGCACTCTTTTCCCACACTAAGCAGTGTGCGGCGCCTGCCAAGCGTACGTCATTAGCGAGGCCGATTACGCTACCGGGCCGTGGCGTGTGTATTGGGTGCTGCCCCCGAGCCCGGCCGCGGCGGTCTGTCCGCGCCACTCGCACTTGCTGGCCCGGCAGCGACGCCAGGGAGTCAGCGGGGATTCTCTGGCGCCTCAGCCCCCGGGGGCTACGGACGGTGGCGGCACCGAGGCCGCCGCGGCGCGGAGCGCGCCGGGCCCCGCGTCGGGCTTCGCCTGGCCACGGGTTGGTGACGCGACCGGTGCGCGGCGGGCGGTTGGGTTGGGTGCCCCGCGGAGCAGCGCCACTACCGCGCGGCAGGCGCCCGGGCCACCTGTGGGGGGGGGGGGGGGGGGGAGGAACGCGGCCACGAGCGGCTCGCCCCGTGTGCGCGGGGGGGGAACGGCGCGCGCGGTCCCCGGCAGGGTCAGCCGGGGAGGGGGCGACGTGCGCCGGACCGCGTGCGCCGGACCGCGCGCGCCCGTAGGCCGGCAGTAGCACCCCCTCAGTGGGGGGGACTTTTTCTCTTCTAGCGCATGTCCCAAACCAACCAGAGCGCACACGCCCAGCTACAGCTGGGCCTGGCCTACGCGCGCGGAACAGGCGTCGTACGCGATGAAGCTAGGGCCGTGGAGTGCTACCGCTCCGCGGCGCAGCAGGGCCTGGCGGAGGCCCAGTTTAACTTGGGCCTGGCGTACGCCCACGGGCTCGGCGTCGGACGGGACGAGGCCCTGGCCGTGGAGTGGTACCGCCTGGCCGCACAGCAGGGCCTGGCGCTGGCGCAGTTCAACCTAGGGGTCGCCTACGCCCGGGGAGTGGGGGTCGAACGGGACCAGGCCCTGGCCGTGGAGTGTTACCGCCTGGCCGCACAACAGGGCCTGGCGCTGGCGCAGTTCAATCTAGGGGTCGCCTACGGCCGGGGCGACGGGGTGGCGCGGGACGATGCGCTGGCCGCCAAGTGTTACCCCCTGGCCGCGGAGCAGGGCCTGGCCCTCGGGCAACTGCAACTAGGCAAGTGCTACGGCCGGGGCCGGGGCCTGGGCCAGGACCACGCCCGGGCCCTGGATTGGCTCCGGCTGGCAGCGGGCAGGGGCTCGCGCAGGCCCAGCTCCAGCTCGGCCTCGCCTGCAAGCGCGGGGAAGGGACGCCCCCGGACCCGCACACGGCCGTGGAATGCTACCGTCTAGCTGCACAACAAGGGCTGGCGGCCGCCCAGTTCAACCTCGGTGTCTGCTACGCGTTGGGCCAAGGCGTGGCGCAGTGCCTGGTCCAGGCGGTGGGATGGCAACGCCGGGCCGCGCGGCAAGGACTGGCAGTGGCCCAGTTCCGCTTGGGGATTTGCTACGAATCGGGGCAGGGCGTGGTACCAGACTATTCGCAGGCCATGGAGTGGCACCGTCAGGCCGCGCAGCAAGGGCACGCCGGGGCCCAGTTCCGCCTGGGGGCCGGCTTAGCGGCGGGCCGGGGGATCGCCCAGAGCCAGCTCTGGGCCGCGCGGTGGTTTAGTCTAGCCGCGCGGCAGGGGCATGCCAGAGCCCAGTTCAACCTGGGGATATGTTACGCGACGGGCCAGGGCGTCGGCCGGTCGCAGGCCCGGGCCGCTAGGTGGTACCACTTGGCCGCCCAGCGCGGGCTGGCGGCCGCCCAGTTCAAGCTGGGGGTCTGCTACGCGCACGGACGAGGCGTGGCCCCTGACCCGGCCAGGGCCTTGTACTGGTACCGCCTAGCCGCGGAGCAAGGCTACGCCAGTGCTAGGGCCAGCCTGAGCCTCTGCTACTTGCAGGGAGAGGGTGTCGGGGCGGACCGGCAGCTCGCAGCCCGCTGGCGCGGCCTGGCGCAGGACACACTACAGCCCCTGCTGCGGAGTGCCTGAGCTGCCGCAGCTCAGCCGTCCACGGAGGGACCACGGCTACCCCGGCGCGCGGGCGGCAGACCCGGGGGCGCCGTGACGGCGCTGGTGCTCGGCCGGTGAGGCATAGTAGCCACCAGTGTCCTGCAGTAAAAAAAAAATGTTTTTCGCTAGCCGCCGCAGTCGTAGCCGGAGCTCCCCTGGGCCGGCAAGAAAAATCTGAGTTCACCGGGTTAGCCCGGCGTGAGCTTTGGCCGGCGCTCCGACACTAGCCCGGACGCAATCCCTGCCGTGCCGGCCGGACGCAATCCTTGCCGTGCCGGCCTGCCCGGGAGGGCCGGCACTCGGTGGGCAGCGGGTGGTGAAGGGGGGGGAGGGGTTGGCTGGGGGGGGGGGGTGGGCCGGCGCCGGCGTATTCATGAATGACTAGGTGCTTCGTCCGGGTTGCCGTGGCTGGTACCCCTCGACCGGCTGGTGAGTAAGCTAGTTTTTAATGAGGCGGACTGGACCTCAGGAGCTGCAAAGCTTGCTCGAGTACCTTGAGCCTGGGCGCCCCGACTGCACCGAGGCACCTGGCGAGCTCGCGGGTGATGGCGGCCAGCAGAGTGCGCGATCGGGCATCTTTGTCCAGCACACCCGGTTGCTGCTGTAGGACGGTCAGCGAACAGTGCGCTAGGGGGACGCCAGCAGAACGGGGCACGCGGACCCGGCTCAGGACTGCGAGGAGGACCGTGTTCCGCGACGCGCGGAGGGGCAGGCCCCAGAGCGTCCTAAACTCTTGCAGGTAAGTGTTAGTAGTGTCGTACGCGCGCTTCTTCTTGCGGTTTTCCTTCTGGCGGCGTTTGAGTTCGCTGCCGCGCAGTTTGCTGGGCGAGCCCTGAGGAGTGGCCGGCTGGTTCGGAGGAATGGCCGGCTGGCTCGGAGGACTGGCCGGCTGGCTCGGAGGAGTGGGCGGCTGGCACAGCAGAGTGGGCGGCTGGCTCTGGTGCCTCTTCGCTGCGCCCCCGCCGGCAGGGCCGGACGCCCCTCGCTTGTGGGCGGCCGGGCCGGGTGCCTGCAGCGTGGGCCCTGCGCGCGGCAGCCGAATGGCCAGCCACGGCGGGCAGTGCCAGGGGGTGCTCGGCGTCGGCCGCGTCTGCACTGGCAGCGGCGCCCTGCCGATCGATGGGACCGGTGGCGGTGCCAGGTGCGGTGCCGAGGGCGCAGCTGTGTGCGTCGGCGGGGGGGCAAAGTCTGGTGGTGGGCCGGGCCGCACGGCCGTGGGCGCTAGCGTGGGTGCCACGGGTAGCACCCGCGGGCAGTAAGAGGCAGCCAGGCTGTCGGCGTCCGCTAGGAGCATGGCTAGAGTCACCGCTGCTTCCCGGCTTTCTTCGTCCCACGGTAAGTCACGACCTGGGCCAGCGGGCCGTAGGTGGGCTGGGAAGTCGGGGTGCAGGGTACGGAGTCGCGGGGCGGCGGGCGGGGGGAGCTGCGTGGGGTAGTGCAGCGGTTGCATTTCCAGGCTAGCGGGAGCAGTGAATAATGAGGCTGGCCCCCGGAGGCGCTCCCCCCTCCCGGCACGCGCCTCAGTGCGCGCGACATGCGCCGGCGCGTCGCACCTGCTCGCGCGTTGGGGAGTGGGGGCCGGCGCAGGTCGCGCGCCGGCGTGCCCCCCCCCCCGCGACGGGGCTCGGTAGCACGTGCCCGGCGCGCGCCACTGCCACGCGCCATGGGAAGCGGCAGCCACGCGCCGCGGGAGGCGGGGCGGGCGTGCGTCCCCGGGCTAGACCGCCGTGCTACCCCGCCGGCCACGGGGCCGCCGGAGTGGGGGGCGCTAGGGCCGGTGGGTGGAGCGTGGGACGCGCGCTGGGGGGGGGGGGGCGCTGGGGGGAGCGTGCGCACGCCAGACACACTGGAGGAGGGCGCGCGCGCTGGGGGGCGTGCGCACGCTGGGGGGGGGGGGGGGGGGCAAGGGCTTAGGGCCCCTTCCACCCACTCTGCCAGGTCAGCAGCATTTTGGGGACTATTCTGTCTCCTCAGGGCGGCTACCACCTGGCGCGGCTTCCATGTCTGGCCCCGAAGAGCTTCTCGTCGAGGATGCGGCGTCGGGCCTCACCTCCATCACTCTGCCAGGGGGTCAAGAACCTTGGTTATGCCATACCGAAATCTTGAAGCAGCTTCCGCTCGGGTTCTTCTTGCGCACGGCTGTTGAGGCCCCGACCTACGATGGTAAGGTCCAGTTTCCCTCGGATGCCTTCTGCGCGGCACACTTTACCCTGCTCCAAAGGGAAATCCTCGACTACCAGCGCAATGTAGCTCGAGGCCTGCGGCGCATGCTGGTCGTTACCTATGGAATAGTAAAGAACGTAGCTGGCCTCGCGGAGGGAGCCAAGCGTACGGCCGCCCGTAGGGCCGCCCGTAGGGCCCGTAGGGCCGCCCGTAGGGCCGAGGCGACGGGCGGAGCGGCTGCAACCACGACTCGTGCCACGCGTCCGCCCGAAGTATACCCCCTCCAAGCACTACCGGCCCTGGTTCTCGCGCTATCGGAAAACCTGGCACAGCCTGCCCCCGCGCAATACGCCCCGCTCTCGCCCACTAGGGCCAAGTGCCTGGCGTACCTTGGTTTTACGGACTTGCTGGCCATGGTCCTGTCGGATGGCTTCTTTGCAGTCTGGGTGCTCCTGCAGGAGGCTGCCGCCACGTACCAGGTCAGCGTCGCTAACAAGCTCACCGGTTTCGAGGGCTATTGGTGGGACGAAGGCACTAAAGGGTATCGTGGCCAAGACCAGGTGGAAGCTGCGGTGTGGGCTGAGGGCTGCACGGTAGAAGTGCCGGGCGTGGGCACGCTGCAGACCCCCCTGAACCTACTGTCTTTGATCGCCAAGAACATCGAGGACCTGACCGCGGAGCACGAATCCCTCCGTCGGCAGGGAATACGGTACCCCAGTTTCGACTCGTGCATGGAGTTGCTACAACGTCGCCGACCACGACCGGAACTGGACTTTGTAGCCGCGGCGGCATATTTCGGTGTACTTGGTCAGAGATCCAGTACGGACGACGACGGAAGAAGCAGCAAGAGAATCAAGACAGTGTCCTCGCTCGACGGACAGGCCGAGGAGTAGTTCTCGGTCTGTTCCGTTCTGCTGTGCCCAGCGTTGTCTGAAGAAACAGGACTGAGCGGAAAGCCTGGCGGAGTTTTGCTTTCTGGGCCACCGCGTTTGCTTGTCCAGTTAGTCATGATTAAAAGCGGCGGTTGGCAACGTACCTGGGATCAGTTTCAAGTCTCCTCCGGGTTAGCCCGGGGGCTTCTAGCCGGTGACCGTAAAACAGGCAGAACGGCGCGCTTTGGTAACCGTGGCGTACCGGCCAGCCCCGGGTGACGACCGCGCCGCGGTGGCCGTGCAGGCCAGGCAGGCGTGCCTCCCCGGGGAGAGGCACGGGGGCGACCGCCGCCAGACTGGTTTCCTCCGGAGCAGCAGCGAAGTTTTATATGTCAACGCTGGACCAAGGGGGAAAAGGGAGAGGCGCGTCTGCGCCATGGTGTACAGGGCGCAGGCGGGTGTATTTGCGTTCTAATTGTCCGGAACGAGGGTAAAAAGGGGGGCAAAAACCTCCACATATGCACGTAGACTCTTGAGGAAACGCTGCTAGTCCTACCCGTGCCGCCACCAGCGCCGTTGGTCAGCGCCCGGACGTCTTCTTCCTCTTCCCTCCCCCGGCGCCGGCCGCGGGCGCACCAGAGGAAGAAGCTCGCGCAGCGGGGGGCTCACACCTCTCGACGCCTGCTACCTGCGGCGTGCTGTCCGAGACAACACCCGCGCGGAGGACCAGGACCGGGGTTTGTGTCGTCGTCCCCGTGACCAGCACCTTGATTGTCGACTGCACCCGCGCTAGCCCGGCCAGCTCGATCGAGGCGAGTTTCGGGCACCCCTGTCAAGGTAAGCTCTAGCCACTCGGCTGCTTCTAGAAGAGGCAGACGGACGCTGCACAGCTGGCTGCAGTCCCTGAAGGTTAAGTGCATACCGCCCGCTACCCGCCGCAGCTTCGGCAAGTCCAGGCTCTGGAGCCCGTGACAAGCGGCCAAGGAGATTTTTATCCCCCCCGCCGGGCCGACGACGCGCTGCAGCTTTGGCAGGCCGAACTCTGCGAGGTTAGGGCAGCGGGTGCACGACACCTCAACACTGGCGGCCCAGGTGAGCTTTCGCAGCCGCAGGGCTTGGAGAGCGGTGCAGTCTTCGCAGCTCACACGCAGCTCGCCCGACACACTCTGTAAGGCCGGCAGCGCTAGCTCCTCCAGCTGTCCGTAGCCCAGCGCACTAGTGTTGCCCGCGGCCGGCCCGACCTTGCTGTCTTGGGTGCGGTCGCGGCCCGCTAGCCGGAGGTACAGGCTCCGGACCTTACGCAGCTTAGGCAGGCTGCAAGCCTCTAGTTGGGTACAGGCGTAGAAGGCTAGCACCAGACGCAGTGCGTGAGTAAGTTCCGGGAGCTCGAGCCGGCGGAGAGCTGGACAGCTCGCCTTACACATGAAACCTGTCATACATATCTTTTAGTGTCGTGAGTTTGCCCTCGTGTTGAGATAAAACATCGCGGAAAAATGTCTTATAATCTAACTTACCATATTTAAGAATAGGGCGTTGGTCTGGTGGTATGTGTGCGTATCTACTCTCGTGCCATTTCTTCATATCCTCCTGCATGGTCGTGCGGTCTTCCACTTTCATATACAAGAAATTAAACGGGTCTTTTGATACTTTCAAATGTGCCGTTATTATTTCATAGCAACTATACCCGTTCTCGGGCGGATTTCGCTTTGCTTTAATCGGTGTTTTCCTCTCATTTGGCGCTTCTAAAACAGGCATTTCTTTTTTGGCCAGTTCTTCTCCCACATTGGTCTTGATTTCGGTGATACCAGTTTCCTTCAAATCACTTTCTTTAAAGGGCGTATATTATTATATTTCTATCGTTTCTGGTTCGTCATTAAAAACGATGTTCTTCATCGTATCAACGGAAGGCAATAAAACTTCAACATTATCACCCTCTGGTTTTTGTTCGGGTCGGTATTTTTCGTAAAATGCGATAATTTCAGGTTTAAGTGATTTGCTTGTTGGCAGTTTTATGTCGCTACTTAAATGAGTCCATTTTTCTATTTGACTTAGATAATCTTTTTTGGTTGCCATGTTATATATAAGCATAACAAAAAAAATCCGTTTTTTATATTGTTTATTCATCATCATCGTCGTCATCGTCAAAAGCCCATTCATTATCACCATAAATAACCTTCCATTGATTTTTACATTCTTCTAATGTTGGTAAATCTACGTATTTAATTCTTACACCCGCTTCTGTTGTTTTCTTCTTTTCTACCACACCTGGCATCAGTTTTCTAAGGCTAGTCCAGAAACTAACCCGTGAAGTGTGCTGGTCATTCGCATTTGCTTTATACGCATCATATAATGCTTCTTTTGAAACATCTTTACCAAAATGAATTCTGGAAAGTCTTTTGTAATATATCCTAAGTTTAAGCAATCCAACCAACACTTTCTCAACTTTGAAAGGGATTTCACTTTTTGTTCTCGTAGCCCCTTCGTAATGATTGTTTCGCGATCGTTAAACTCGCTAAGGTCTCTTTCAAGAAGAAACTTTGCCAGTCGTTGCCTGTCAATAGATCTAATATCCGCAATCACTTTTCTCTTTTCGTCTGTTTTCATGAGTGCCAGTTCATCAGAAACACTTCAAGGACGAGCCATCTTTGCTCAGTGGTTCCCGCTGGCACTACCCACTCTTCGTTTGAAGCAAGGACTAGGAATAACATATTTTCTAATGTTAGATTTGGTAAATATTTTTGTTTAAGAGTGAGCGTGTTTTCTGATACGATTTCTTAATTGTTCCCGCTCGTTCTTTATCACCACCACAAACCATTTCGTCCATAAACATTACGATTGCTTTTGCGAGTTGCGCATTGAAATCGCCTAATATTTCTCTAACGTTGGACGGCTGGAAGTAATAATCGGCACCTATTATATTTTTGAATATTTCAAGAATAATGCCTTGGGAGTCAAAGATTACGTCATTTACTTCGCGTCTTTTTGGGTGCGTAGTCCATATTTTATACAAATCAACAACATTCAATTTGGCGGGGTTTTTGCCAAGTGCTATCCAGTCCTCCTTTGATAGATTGGTCTTTACTCTTTTGTTTTTGAAGAATGATTCCATTGCTGATTTCGTCTTGTAGCGGAATACATTCTTGCCTTTGGAATCAACATATTCTTCAATTAGTCGGCTTTGCCAAGTTAGCAAAAGTGTATGATTCATTCATCCAGGCCAAAGCAGTGTCTATCAACTCTTTGAATTTTTTAATACTATTACATTCGCTGGCGAGTCGGCGCAGGTCATCAATCGTGTTGATATTACGGACGATAGGGGGCGATAATCCGTGAATTTCATGCCTTTACCCTCGCAACTACTATCGTGGCAGTAGAAATACAGCCCGTCTCTTCTCCATACTAGTTATTTTCTTCCCCGTTTATAATACATACTCGTGTCCCTATGGTTTTTAAAACAAACATTCTCTGCTTTATTTAAACAATTTCTGCATTTGGTATTTAACTGAGTATAATTTCGCGTATTTCGTCCAATGTAATATGTTGATATCGCTTCAAAGTTGTATATTCAGGAATTTTGATGTCGTAAAATGTATTGTCATCGGGGCGCATAATTAAATAATCGTCTATTTCCACATCTTGTAGCAGTTTCAAGGTATTTGTTTTTGGTGTGTATGAATACGGAAGCAAAATCCGATCGCTATCCTCTTTATGAGAGTAGATAGTGCGGAAAGCCCTGTTTTTGTTATATACAGAAATATCTTGTCGGCTCGTTCAAACGTGGAGCAGAAGTCGGGATAATCTTTTTCAATCACCACTTCCACATACTTCCAAAACTCTTTTTGTGTTCGCAGTTTTTGAATACCAAGCCGTTATCGTAAGAAAAATGGCACGACATTTTACCATTCTTGCTCGCATCCAAGTATTTGGCTTTTTTGGGATTATACTTCAAACCCATATTAGCAAATACATTTTCCATAAGCGTGTTCCACCGCTCATACATTTTTTCTTGTGAGATTGATAATTCATCGCCATCAATGTCGGCAAACATTCGTTGGGGTTTGTTTTCCATTAATACTTCATAGTATTGCTTTTGATCATCGGGCGTTTTTTCAATCAATTCAATGAAATCCTCTTGGCATGGCACGGTGGTAAATTGTTTATTCCCCCACTTGATAAGAACCTCATCAAGTGGTTTATCTCTCAGTGCTTCTTCTTGTTTCCAATACCATTGTCCATTGGTCAGTGTCGGCGCGGTCATATTATATAGTCGCTAGGATCTTTTTTATAAAAATAAATTAATTATTCTATATATCCGTATATCCATGTATGATGTTGTCCTTAACAGGAAACTATAATTTTGTATGTATCGTTATGACAAAAAAAATAACTTCTTTCTTTTCTTACTTATTCAAGCACCCGCACTTAATAAATCCTTTGTATTGTCCGCAATGTTCGCAATACTTCAATCGTGATAATAGTTGTCCCTATTTGGATACTTTTCCACTACCTTTTTTGGAATTGCCCTATTGCTTTTACAATAGCAACAGAATTTAATGTTTGGATTGTCAATGGTGCGGATGAGCAATGACAGGTCTTCGTTCATTTTGTCGTTCTCAAACCGCTTGATACATTCAGAGCCTAGTTTTTTACATTTTTATGATGTAATTCTTTGTAATCTCCTGTGAGCAACTACAATATTGTTCCGCCCCTTTTTCTATACGATCTACAAGTTTCCAGTCGGCCGTGTTCCACTTTCCATCGGGCGATATAAACGAAACTGCAGTAACTAGATTTAAGAAGTAATTTCCATTCACGTCATCCAAATGAAGTTGTAAGTCTTCATACGTCCAGTATGATCGGCGGTGAGAGGTGTCCATGGTTTATATAATAGTATATATATTTTTATACATAAAATAAATTATACATTGTTTAACATACTATTACGAAAAGCCCTTAATTAAAGCAATTCCGCTTTTTATTTTTCGTATTTCTCCTTCCGCAGTAATTTTATTCTCTCTTGGTTCTTATAATAGTATGCCTTTGCATTTTCCCTATTCTTATCAGGATGAGCCTTCAAAAATGCTTTTGCCCTTTCCCTTCTCCGTTGAACGATTTCTTCCTTAGTGAATTGAGGTGTCCTTGGCATTATGTCTCAATATATGAAAACGCCGTTGTGGCGACTCGGCCACCTGAGTGTGGTATTGAGCAGGCTAAGTGATACAATTCTTCTTAGCATAATGAACCTGGCCGAGTCCGACCCCCACGGGCAGAAATTATATAAAGTGTATAGTAGAGAGTATCCCCCCTCTCGGAAAATTTACTCCTCTTTTATTAAACCCTGGACAGGTTGGACAATATAAAAAATGTGTAATACGAAGAGGAGTTATATAATAAATATTGAAATTTAATAACAAAAAAGTGTCCAACCTTGTAAGGGTCAAGTAGGCCACGGCCTACCATGGGGGGTGGCCACCAATAGGAGAAGACATTTTCACTCACCCTGCTCTTATATTCATCTTTTCGTTTGCTATAATAAAAAACATAAGGGTCAATATTACATTTAAGGATAAGGGTCAATATTACTATAATGCCAACCGCATCCGAAGAATACGCAAACCGACAAAAGTATATATCGCAAAAATATGGAGATAGTTTTGCATTCTCAAGGATGCAAAAATATCAAAGGGAATATTATGAGAAGAATAAAGAAAAAATAGCACAAAGAAGGAAGCAACAACGTCAAGAAAATAAGGACAAGATAAAGGAATACAATAAGGCATATTACGAAAAGAAAAAGAATGTGAATAAAGCACATTATGATAGCAAAGAGCATGTATTATTGAATATATACCAGAGGGCTAGTCTTGACAGACGAAAACAATACAAGGCAAAATACCGAAAGATATACAACGAGCAACTAAACAACTTTAAACTTGAATACGAGAAAAATATGGAGAAAAAGCAGACAAGAATATAGATAGATGGACTAGTTATTTTAACGAAAACAGAAAGCCTATCAATGTAATTATGCAAGCAAAATAATATCGTTATGGCTGAGCCGATGCCACCAAATTTGGTCAAAAAGGAAAAGGATAAAATATTCCAGAATTCTAGAAAATTCTATTTCCGCGAATATCACCAGCAACACCCCAACACCGCGGTGTTGTGGTGTTTGTAGGCTAAAAACAGAAAATCACTTTTTTGTCTGGACAGGTTTTTCATTCAAACTATGTCCTTACTTCCGCGAGAATTTTTTTTTTGTATGTTTCATGTGTATCTACACTATCCCCCCCGCCACTCACGAATTCGTGAGTGTTTCCCCCCCCCCCCCCCCCTTCCCCCCATTTTTTGGGGTGTGATCATTTATGTATTCGCGACTTGTCCAACCGCAAAGTATTAAACAAGCCTTAAAAAATGAAAAACCAACATTTGACATATAGAAAACATACATAGAAAACAAAAAAGTGTCAAATTTTTAACATAAATTTATCTAACTAAGCACATTAAGAGAGTTTGACGAAAAGACACATAAACCATATACACGCAGTTTATATATATTTTTATGAAATAAAAATATGGTTTATGTGTCTTTTCGTCAAAATCTCTCTTAATGTGCTTAGTTAGATAAATTTATGTTAAACATTTGACACTTTTTTATTTTCTATGTATGTTTTCTATATGTCAAATGATGGTTTTTCATATTTTTAAGGCTTGTTTAATACTTTGCGGTTGGACAAGTCGCGAATACATAAATGATATATATATATATATATATATATATATATATATAATATATATATTATATATATGATCACGTGGGTAGTCATAACATATAGAAATAAAATATACTACAGTGATAGTCAACTATATCCATCTGTGCTGACCTATCGAAAGGTATGACCAACTTGAACTTTTAACTATTTATCTATCCGGGCGGCTAGTATGAATTTATGAATTTGACAGCGCTTCCCGTAGAGGGGTATAATATGAAGACAAAATAATACAATATATATGGACAAAGACACTATATCTGTAATTATTGGCGGGTTTGGTACATCCGTCTGGCTGCCGGATCGTGTTGCTCTACATTCTCATGTAGCACGTTCACCGACCAGAACGGACTCCAGGTTGGCCTCTTATTGGTTTTTATGTATGTAAGTGTATAGAGATAGAAGATAGAAATAGAAATATATCATCGATGAAGGTTGACGAAGCGAACTGTCCGGCCGTCATTGTTCTGCGCCAACACTGGGCCAACCATTGCGAGCTCTGGCCGTCACGTCGGCACTGAGCCAACCATTCACGCGTTCTGGCCGCCACGTCGACACTGGGCCATCCATTCACCGGTCTATGTACACCTTATATGTAATATGTGAGAAATTATTATATTTGCATACTCCGGGATGATAAAAAAGTCCAAGAAGGTAATCCTTTCCCCGAAAGATCTGATATGAGAATTGATCGGATTTTATCCCGAGGTCGGCGCGGTTTTCCCTACTAAGCACAACGGAGATCTTTTCAGCCAGGTAATTGAATTCTTCTACCGTAAAATGTATTTTAGTAAATACATCATGGGCCGCGATATTTTCCTCTGTAGGTACCCGGAATAGTTTGACCTTTCCCTCCCTCACGAGTTGTGCTAATAGGTGATACCAAACCACTATGGTCTTGGTCCTAGCTTCCCCTAGCCCTCTCTCCGATAATAATACAGTTCTTTCGTTATCCTCGAAGAGAGGGGTAGGACTTTCAAGGTTTATTCCGATAATATTATCCTGTAAACTTTGTTTTACCGCGAGAAGTTCTCTGACCACCTCGTTAGCCGAAACTGTCTCTGACTCCAACGTAGATTGGGCTATTACGGATTGCAGTTTAGAAAACCACGAAATTGGGGTTCCATTGAATAAGTAAATATACCCGGACCTTGACTTCCGCGAAGTTTTATCCCCCGCAAAATCCGAGTCTACAAATCCAACTACTGGTTGTTCCGCGATAATCCTATCTACATTGGCGAGAACTGGCACACTGAACATGTCCATTCTGGGTATTGTAGGTTTTCCAACGATATCATCGATTGCGTTAGCCGCTGCGCAAGATTCCAGGTTGGGTTTCCAAGATTCCGGAGTTTTAGGAACTGAGAAATTTGTTTCCAACACCTTCAGTAAATTTCGGTCCCCTCTCCTGAAAAATAGCGCTCGCGGGGTCAAAAGCCACAAAAACATCCGGTGTACTATGGCATAAGACACCTCCGTTTTGGGGACCTGGGACATGGCCGCTATGCTCAAAGGGCATATGAGTAGATGCCTGGTGTAGACAGCTAAAAATATAAGCATCCATATCAGGCATCTAAGGTCATAGCGTAAGCGTCGGTGGTCTTTCTTCAAGGGAGCGGGGCTATCGGAAGTGAACGGCGTTTTAGCCGGTATCTCCCATGTAACCTAACTTCTCTAAGATTAGCAGCTCGTACTTACGCTGGTGCAATGCAATCCCCTTTCCAGTCTGAATGATCTGGATGTTTTTGAACTCAGTAGCCTTACCCAGATTCTGACATCGGAAACCTCGCTTTTCAAACTGTTTCACCATCTTGGTGTGTTTTACTTGAGATGCAGCATGGCTGCCATAATCAACATGAAAGAACACGACACCAGTTGAGTGGTTTGTGGATTACTCTCGTGTTTTACGAAAGCGGCTCTGTCTAACGTGAGGAGCTTGAACCTTAGTTCAGTTGTGAGCTCCCCATACAATGTCGTACCAGAGGCGGCCCGCCTCCGGGTGCCAGTATAAAGCTTTTTTCAGAAGCCAGACATACCCTTCCATCTGAAAATCAGCAGGCGGTTTGACATATATGTCATATGGGATCATCGCGTGTAGGTACGCGGTCGTGAAGTCAATCAACCATAAATCTATCTCAAAAAAGGCTGCGTAGGCTATCATGAGCAAAATGGTCCTATGCTGGGCTGTAGGAGAGTAAGTCTTTTTAGGATTGTACTGTGCATAAGCTTTCAGGAGATCCCCTCTAAGGGTTATACGGGCTTTACGGAATTCATCCGCAGTACCTTGCTGTTTTACCGTGTCTATCCATTTTATCTGAATAATTGGTGTGCCCGACATTTCCGCTTCGCTCACCTTTCGCCAAACAAACGCTTTTAGTTCTTTGAGCTGTTCGAATTCTTTCTGTCTAGCTTGTTTACGGTCTTTTGGTTTTTGTACTACGGGGAATTCCAGGAATTTTTCACTCACAAGACTATACTCCGCCCGGTTTTCCTCCCGGGCGCATACCGTAACCTGAGCGTTCCTTGTCCTCTTTCCCGTGATAATGTTCTCACTCGAAATTTCTGCTTGTTCGTGTGATCTCCATTCTGGTTTATGCGCTACTCTCTGCACCTCCACCCTCTCTCTCTCTCCCCCTCGACAAACGCAAATTTAGAGGTGACTTCAAGCCCGGGGTTATTGGTATCAAGCTCAGGGCTAGTATTTGTGTTGGTCGATACGGGTGGTGGTGTGATAATAATCTTTGCTCACGAGATTCGGGTATTGGCGCTGTTTGCAGCGGGAATCTAGCGTATTTGATGATTTCCGAGTCTAATATCTTATCCATGATACCATCGTCAAATAGGACATTATGTGCGGGAAATCGTTTAGATTTACGGGTAACGGGTGCAGAAGGGGCCGTCGCCGTCCCCCGCCGTATCGCTGTTTCCCATTTATCACCGTAAACTAATTTAGCCCACTGTTCCCCGAAAGCTCTTGCAGGAATTTCCATATACGTCCCGGATTATTTCTGCCTTTCCTTGGGCTTACGCCCCCTTTTTGTGCTTTCATCTCCTCCTGTTCTACACTCGGTTGAGTGTCCTTGGGACTCGGAGGCTCCATGGGAGGTGGGTCCGAGGTCACGAATACCGGTCCCACCTCCGCGTCACTGTTCTCGTCAGCTTGCGGAGTGGGGGGCGACTCTTCGATAAGGGGTGATTCCTGAGAAAGGGTCGGTCCGAAAGAGAGAGTTCCTACCAGGGGGTTTCCTCCCCCTGCCGGAATCTCCTCCCCCGGGTCCTCCCCTGAAACGGCACCTTGACTTTCTGGGGGCGTTTGTTGTAATAGAGAAGAGGGGGCTGTTGCCAATTTACAGAGAACATCTCGCCAGAGACATCGTCTCTTTCGAGAGATTTAGATGCCCCTCTCTTCCCCAGTTTCCAAACGTCGAAAATAACAATTACGAACATTACCGTATATTTTCCACGCAACCGGATCATATACCCGATAATATCCGTTGTTCCTTTCGTACCCGAGAAATAAAACTTTCCTCCCCCTCTCGCCTTTTCCCCTCTTTGCATCCATTTTCATATACGCCTGGCATCCAATAGGACGTAAATGGTGCAGAAAGGTGCTCCAGACATCGATGTAGAAACAGGTAAATGATTAACATATACCTCGAGAGGGATGAGAGTACCCAATTGATTCCAGAGAGCCTTCTGTTGAGCTGCAGAGTCTGTAGGTCCCAGATACTCCTGGCAGATGTCGTGGGCTGTCACGTTGATTGCACATCAGCGTGAGGGATGGTGTCGGTACCAATGGGAGATGAAGTAAATTAGTTTGCTTGTCTTTTATTGACTTGAGTAAAACGTTCCTGTATTCGCCAGAGTAGTTGGTGAATAAATACTTGTTAGGGTCCAATAGGTTGTATTAATACGGTAACGGACCGATTCAGTATGACCCGGCCGGTCTGTAGGATGCGTGTCGGTAGAGCCATCCCTTCAGGACGCGCCGGGCCGTGTTGTTCTGTCTGTGCCTTTTCAATAAAGCTTGTGGTACGATGCGATCGTGACTGAGCTTGAACCGGTCCGTGGACGGCTTGCTATCTCTGTGCAGGAACAGTATTTAGAGTCACGCCTCGATATATGTTTTAACAGGTTATGAAACCTTGGTTAGCTAAGGTAGAGGACGGTTCCCGCAGTTTGAAAGACTGTAGAGTCTACTTCTGCGAAACCAAAAACAGCTCGGCATATTGCTGAGGTCTCCCCCGTGTACGGTGAAGACCCTCACCAGTCTCTCACCCGATAGGGCTATTGCGGTTCGTCCGCGCTAACAACTAGCTGGTGTGTGTGCGGAAGGCTGCCACTAGCGAACCACTAGGTCACGTGCGGAAGGCTGTACCTAGTGCTAGGTGACGTGCGGAAGGCTGTACCTAGAACCACTAGGTGATGTGCGGAAGGCTGCACCTAGTGCCACAAGAGCGAGCATAGCTAGACTGTGAGCTAGCTAGGAGGCTATTATAGACGATAGCCTGCCCTGTCACGCAGTGCTAGGACCTCGTTGTGGGTGGGAAACAGAGGGTCTTGCCACAGTTGGGTCTGGTCGTGCCATGAAGACTCAACATGAGTAGTGGACTGTGCGGAAGGCTGCCACTGCTACCCCCCCTTATTTAGATATAGCTACCCCCTTTCTGGCCTTCTTTCTGGGCCTTCTTTCTATCTATCTATCTCTATTGATTGTTTTGCCTCTTTAGGTAGACTTATCCTTCTTTATAGTGCGTAGTATTACGTTCTATCGTTTGCACAACTACTTCGCACTTGTATCTACACTACTCATTATTTATCATCTATTCACATACCCTGCTTTGATATCCTTCCTTACTCTTTTCACCCAATATGGCGTGTGTGAGAGAGAGGTTGTCTCTGTGTGTTCTCTTCTCTAGCCTGAGGTTTGGTTCTTTTTAGAGTCAGGACTGAGGGATTGGGGAGGATTGATATGTGTTTATGTATTATAAATATTAGGTAGTGTCAGGGTGAGCGAGGATTGATTGCTTGCTTGCTTGCTACTTACTTGCTTGCTTGCTTGCCTGCTTACTTGCTTGCTTACTTACTTGTTTGCTTGCATGCTGGGTTGCTTGCTTGATTGGTGGACAAGGGTAGGTTAATGTCTTTTTGTACATAGCAATGTTACGTCATTTTGCGAGTCATTGGTTGGTATTTTCTCGTAATAACTATTAGGCATGATGTGCTGTGTGCCTCTATTGCTATGTTTCTACTGCATCCTGTACTTTGGTTTTATTATTTAGTTGTACATCCCTTGATATGATAGTCTGTTGTATCTTTTGCTTACCACAATCACTGCCTCAAGCTACTGCTTTTGTGTCTGTCAGTGTGGTATTCACTGTGGGACATGTGTGCTTAAGGTTTGCCAATTTCAGCTGTAGTTCTTTGTTTTGGATGATTGTTGTCTTGTCTACCCTCACTGAATCATTGTTGTGCTTGCGTGAATAAGGACAACTAAGAGTGCTGCTTTACTGTTGTAGTTAGTATAGTATCTTGCATGATTAACTACTTACTTGTCTATGTCATGTACTTACTTGATGGTTTGTTTCTGCTCGTCTGTTTACTTGCATGATTTCTAACTTGTTTGTCTGTTTGTATATACATGAATAGCAGAGTAGGTGAGTGAGGTGTTTGCAGATAACTTGACGACTAGACGAAGTTGGAGATGTTAGTAGTTTGGATACTTATGCTCATGCTTTATCCAGTCTGTATCGTCCATCCGTTTTTGTCATCCACTACATTTCTCCCCTGTGCTACGTTTGATATACTGTGTAGGAGTTATGTAGGGTGGGTGGTGTCTCATGCGACATTACTTATGACGTTGAACTACTTTGTATTCATTTGTGTAGTCCAATTGTTGTTACATACTTACATCTTTTGTCTTCGTTTTGTCTGTCATCTGATGTTTGTCTATAACGTGACACCACACCATTATTCTGCTTTCTCCCTTGTTACTGTCTTTCTCTATTGCAGTATGGGGGATCAAGGAATAGGTGCTGTAGTGGAATGATATTATTGCGTGAAGTATCGGATGTTAGTTTAGGGTAGCGTAAACACAGGTAGAAGTGGCTTGGACATAATGTGTACATTGTCGTTATGCCTTTCTATCCTGTGATTGTCCTTAGTCTATCATCCATTCTTAACGCATTGTCTTTATGTTTTATCCTTATCCTAGTGCTATGTTTCTATTAAAAAGAATTTTATGTGTGTGCTGCACATGATAGAGACATAGTCTGTGGCAAGAGATAATGACAATAATTTGGTGATAGACCCTTTGTTGTGATGGGAGAGAGCAAGTATCAGCATAGTCAGGTTGCCCTAGTGCTGAGCTTATCTGTTGTCTCTGAGAGCATTTCATTTCAATAGGTGGTCTTAGGACTACATGAACTCTTTCTTCTGTCGTTGCCTCTCTTTCTCCTCAGACATACTTTTTATTTACATACATACATTACTTCTTTTTCGTACTTAATAATCCTTTTGAGATCATCGATAATTAAGTTGCTTGCAAGTGAATTATCTTGATCTAGGGGGAGTGTTAGACTGATAGGTTGTATATACGGTAACGGACCGATTCAGTATGACCCGGCCGGTCTGTAGGATGCGTGTCAGTAGAGCCATACCTTCAGGACGCGCCGGACCGTGTTGTGCTGTCTGTGCCTTTTCAATAAAGCTTGTGGTACGATGCGATCGTGACTGAGCTTGAACCGGTCCGTGGACGGCTTGCTATCTCTGTGCAGGAACAGTATTTAGAATCACGCCTCGATATATGTTCTAACAATCCTCTTTGAACTGCGTTGATTGCGTCCACGAGAGGTCCGTAGTGAGAGGAGTAGACTTCCCTTCCTCCACTTCCTTCAGAAACTTCTTTTCAGAAGGCAAAAGACCATGGTAGACGCCCAATATGGTGAAAGGGTCCAAGCATTTCCTCTTGTGCTCCCGAATACGCGACAGGGGATCGTCGTGGCGCGAGTTGGCGAACATTCCACGTTACCAGGAGTAGGCCAGGCAGTGTTGGCACACTTGTAGAGCACGATGAGCAGCAAAGAGGATGAACTTGCTGGGTGATAAGGGGGTGACCTAACACAAACAAAACCAAACACATACTGTGTTGGTCGACTGCATAGCGTTTGGAAGAACAGAAATACTACACAAAAATGCAAAGACAGGTGAACGATCTGTCTCACATATGTGGTTTTTGATGACCTCTGATCTTCACGTTCGTTGAGTAGTACCTTCCTTGTAGGAGGTGCTTTCAAATCGATCTGTCGACAGAGCACACAAAACTCGTGTGTGCAGTTTCCACTTAAAAGGAAAATTCGAATCGTGAGTTTGAATACAACACCAAGGGATAAATACACAACGAACTCTTATTAAAAGTCTCTATGGCTGCAAAAAGCCCTAACTCCTGAGAGTAGGTGAAATACAAGTAAATAGCTGAGAGGTTACTTCGTTTATTTACGTAGGTTTCTACTTGTTTGCAGACTTGGTTGTAACATACAATCGTAGGTGAGCGTAGATTGTGAGTTGGTTTCGTGTGTCACTTGAAGTTGAATAAGTTGTAGCACTTGAAGGAGCAGGGCTTCAAGTATAAGTTATTTCTTCAACTCAGAAAAAGTCCTGAACCGTAGGCTTGAAGTTCATCATTTGGGAAAGTCTTTCCGGCTGTGCACGCAGTGCAAGACAAATATTATTTTTTTGTTCTTTTGACTGCATTCTCGAAATTTACCGTAATTTGTGGTTTTTTGGGAAATCAAGGGAAAAGGCAGTGGAGAGGGAAAAAATGGTAATTGCTGTAAAAACTTTGATTAAATCGTTTGAAGTCATTCAAGTTCCTGGAGACTCACGAAATCGAAAGCTAGTTAGTGAAGTCGAAACGTCGGCGCGCGTGCAGAGGAGAATCTAACGAGCAGGTCAAAAACAGTAAAATATTAATATCAACTGTAGTGGTTTTGGCCGGTCGTTAAAGTGCTTAGTCTGATATCCTTCAATCAAGTTAGTATATACTACTGTCACGTTGCAGCGGGAGCGTCTCAGTAGTATCGGAGTGAGAAGTTAATGCCGCAGATGATAACCGGCTTCAAGTATCATCATAGTAGTAATCATGAGTCTTGAACTTGAACTACCCGCCCGCCAAGTTCAAGTATTTTTTGCATCATGTTCGGAATCAACTGACATTAATCTGAGGCTTGAATCCACCGTGACATTCTCCTCTGCACCGTCCGACGTTTCGACTACTGAGGAGTCTAACTGGTTTGAGAGTCGATTCCGTTCAGAAATGACTCAGTGACACACACAATCAATTTAAATCATCTTCCCGCCGAGCCTGTCGTGAATTACATCTTTTCAAAGCAAATATCACTGCGGAGGCTTTTCAACTTGTGATTTTTCAAGTGACACAGTCATAACAGTGAATTTTGTTGACAAGCATCACAGTGACTGGTAAAATGAGCAATATTCAGTTCATGACTGGGTAAACAGTCAAAGTTTAGCCAAACCGTGACGGAGTTGAATCAATCCTGCTCCGCCGTCACTGATGCAATCACACCAGCTTCGAGCTCAGCTCCGAAAGCTCAGCCAACAAAAAAGAAAGGAAAGACACAAGCTGACAATGATCATTATGATCAGGCTGTACCTTCTTCTGCAAATACTGCTACCCACGCTAAGCGTAATCTCATGAATGTGATTTTAGACACATTGGATTCCTTAAAGGAACGTAAGGCACCTCGGAACCACATCTCAGCAGTACAACTTCCGGATTACTTTAAACAATTTGCTGAAGTCAGCCTTCAAGTACTTTGCAGTAGCCTACGGTTTTGGCCGCAATTCAACCGTTGTGGGTCAGTGACTATACTTCCATGCCACAATAGTTAGACAAGTAGCGTTTGCAAAGGCATTCAAATTTTTTTCCTCAATGTGCCGAAACCGCGATGTGCAAAATATGCAAGTTAAGATAATGGATTGAAGTAACCTTTACCCTGTAAATAATACTTCCATACGCTCTCTGGTAATGAAGTTTCAGCTTTGCAATCGCAGAAAGACTGCGCAGAAATTTGCTTGAGAACCATGGTAAAGTAGTCTCTAAGATTCCAGGTGGTTAAATCGGGCAAAGACTTCCAACCTTCAGTGCTAATCCAGTTCATAATACGAATGTAAGCAGGGTCGTCGTTCCAACACCCAGCATCGTGCATGATGAATAGAAACTCCTCCTGGGTAAATTTCTTTTTGTTCATCACCTCTGCTGCTGTGCACTTGCACCAGCATTCTGACCTGTAAGGATAGCTTCTTCTGAGTAACACACACACGGCCAGACACACCAGGATTTTAAATACTCGCTGGGGTTCAAAACACACACACACAAACACACACACACACACACGACAAACAACAGAATGAGGAGGAAAACGAATGCGCGAGGGCCGGGGGGAAGGGGGGGATTCCCGGCTTCGGGGAAGAATAAACGAGCTACGGAGCGAGCGAGCGAGAGAGAGATGGAGAGAGAGAGAGAGAAAGAGAAAGAGTGAGAGAGGGAGGGAGCTTTCAACGAAATTCTATGTAAATTACTGATGCTGATTGCATGTAAATGGTACACACCACACAAACACTGAAATGACACAGTCTTGCGTTTGTATGTGAAATATTTATTATACGCGTGGCACCGTTACGCCTTAAGTATATATGCCCCCCCCCCCCCGCGGATCATCATGTGATACGTTTGCTCTTTTTCAACCGTTCTGTCTCAGTGACAATCTGTCTCTTCTCCTTGTCTATCTGTCGCTGTGTAACATTGACAGGCTTAGTCTGAGAGTCTCTTTGCATGTTTGTTCTCTCTCTCTCTCTCATCCCCGAGGCCGTTTGCTTGTGAAGATATCCAAAACACACACATGAATGTCAAAACTGAGGGACAGGCTGAGCTCTACCGTGGATACTCAAGTCCATCCTTCGTTGTTGCTTGCACCTCGAACCTAGCAACTGCAAAAAGTCAAGGTGTGGATGCATGCGCATATATAATTTAAACAGCCGGCGCAAAAATTCTCTAAGTAAAATAAATCTTGAGCAGAAGTAGGTAGGAAGGAAGGGAATGAACTATAGACAGCAAGACCCCCACCACCACCAGCAACACCACACCACCACCTTCAACAACAACGGCAATAACAGAAAAGACAATCGGCATGACAACAGCAGCTACTTATTAGCAAGAACTAGTGCGCCCAAGCCATAACTTCTTTCCAAAGATGGGTTGGCGCTAGTGAATGGGTCGGCGGATGGGGTGTCAAACCTATCTTTCCCTGAGCCGGCGCTGTAGCCTGGGATGCGGGTTATATGAATTGCACGTATAATACCCAGAGATGTGTGGCCCAAAACCACACACCCCCACCCGCTTCGTGGAGAGAAACGACCCTCCTGGAACTATGAGCTGTTGCTTATGTATAACATATCATACATACGTGCATAACATACATGCATAAGTACATGTAAGGGGTAAACATACATTATGGGAAATCGGGGGGGGGGGGGGGGGGCACACAGTGTGAAACACTAGGCTCTGAAGGACTTCCTTAATATTGAATTTCGAATATTTCTAACTGTTTGGCTCAGCAATAATGAAATCAAACCCCAGAGACCTGGTTTTGAAGTGGGTGGCGAAGGCTGAATTAATGCAACATACAAAGCCAAAAATGCCAGAAACCAGGCAACATGCTCTCGTTTTCGATCGATCGTGAGAAACTGCACAAAGAAAAACCAAAGGTCAAGGTTAATGGAAGCCGATTCGAATGTTACCGCAAAAACATGTTGTAGTCGACGATATTCTCGTCTCGAATCATTATTTTATACATACATTTACATTCTTACAAACGTAAAATTATACATCATCACATACATGTACATGCATGCCTGCATCCAATGCATACACAGACATGCATGCCTGCATCAAATGCATACATAGACATTTAACATATACAACCGACATCTATATATATACATTTTCACACACATGCATAGTTATGTATATATTCTCGAGATGGGTTATTGCTCCCCTCAAAAATCCGTACCCCTTCACCCCCCCCCCCCCCCCTCAAAAATCCGTACCCCTTCACCGCCCCCCCCCCCCCCCCCCCCCCCCCCAAAAATGTCGACACAGTTTGCGGTTGTAATAAGAAAGTTTCAAAAGTACGTAGGAGTGCGTTTTTTCTGCAATTGATATTTTCAAAGGGAAAACGATATCATGATCAGCAGCTTACAAACCTGGTTTGCATATCAAATGTCTCAAGCGTTTAAATGCATATACGGTTAAAATTTACGTTTGCCAGTCATATTGCTAGCAGCTGCAGCACTCAGCTGTCGATTTTGCGCATACATACATACATACATACATACATACATAGATAGATAGATACATAGATAGATACATACATACACAGATACATATATACATACATACATACAAACATACAAACACATACATACAAACATACGTACGTACATACACGTACGTACGTACATACGTACGTACGTACTACACATACATACATACATACATACATACATACATACATACATACGTGCATACATGCATACATATGTACATACATACATATATATGTACGTACATACATATAAAAGGTACCTGTATTTATTACATACATACATACATACATACATGCATGCATGCATGCATGCATACATACATACATACATACATACATACATACATAGATCATAGATAGATACATAGATACATAGATACATAGATACAAAGATACATAGATAAATACATAGATGCATAGATGCATAGATGCATAGATACATAGAACATAGATACATAGATACATAGATACATACACACACATACATACAAACATACATACACACATACATACACACATACATACATACATACATACGTACATACATACATACATACATACATACATACATACGTACGTACATACATACATACGTACGTGTACGTACGTACGTACGTTCGTAATTACGTATGACACATACATACGTACATACATACATACATACATACATGCATACATACATACATACATACATACATGCATACATGCATACATACATACATACATGCATACATACATGCATACATACATACATACATACATACGTACGTACGTACGTACGTACGTACGCATATACATACAGCATACATACATACATACATACATACATGCATACATACAAACATACATACATACAAACATACAAACATACATATATATATGTATGTATGTATGTATGTATGTATGTATGTTTGTTTGTATGTATGTATGTATGTATGTGTGTGTGTGTGTATGGACGTGTGTATGTATGTATGTATGTACGTATGTGTAGTACGTACGTACCTATGTACGTACGTACGTGTATGTACGTACGTACGTACGTATGTATGTATGTATGTTGTATGTATGTATGTATATATGTACGTACATCAATCCATCCTGATTTGTCGATAGGCCTGAAAAAACAGGCTGCCAATTTGCCCAGGGTGGGATAATCTATTGCCTTTTTGTCCTGCGCGGATGAGCATTATTAGCATTAGTGTCTCGGCCGGCCCAGACTTGGAAAAGTGGCACTTGCGCGTGAATATTCACGACCAGCAAAATTCACGTGTTTTGCGGCTAGTGTGAACCCACAATTGCGAGTTTTCTAATTTTTGATACATAAAAATCCGCTTCTACCGTATAATTTTGCAACAAGCAAGCGACC
>WBZZ01004985.1:0-42500 GCA_019918135.1 Paulinella micropora
ATTCAAATCTGCACATGCGCCTCCATCGTCTCACCCGTGAGGGGAGTACGAAGAATTGACGATAGGCTCTAATGACACCCCCGCACGGGCAGTTCCAACACTTCCAGACGGATCGGTATGTTCAATGAAGATACTGGTGGCACCGACGGGAATCGAACTGGCGACAGGGCCCAGATGGTAGAACTTGACCACTGGGCTATCACGGTGTCCTAATAATAAATAATAATAATAATAATAATAATAATAATAATAATAATAATAATAATAATAATAATAATAATAATAATAATAGTGCTTCTCTGTCAATGGCTGATGCATTTCTGCACATGCGCCTCCATCGTCTCACCCGTGAGGGGAGTACGAAGAATTGACGATAAGCTCTAATGACACCCCCGCAAGGGCAGTTCCAAGACTTCCAGACGGGCCGGTATGTTCAATGAAAATACTGGTCCAGAAATAGACCGGTATGTTCAATGAAAATACTGGTGGCACCGACGGGAATCGAACTGGCGACAGGGCCCAGATGGTAGAACTTGACCACTGGGCTATCACAGTGTCCACTAATAATAATAATAATAATAATAATAATAATAATAATAATAATAATAATAATAATAATAATAATAATAATAGTGCTTCTCTGTCAATGGCTGATGCATTTCTGCACATGCGCCTCCATCGTCTCACCCGTGAGGGGAGTACAAAGAATTGACGATAAGCTCTAATGACACCCCCGCAAGGGCAGTTCCAACACTTCCAGACGGGCCGGTATGTTCAATGAAAATACTGGTCCAGAAATAGACCGGTATGTTCAATGAAAATACTGGTGGCACCGACGGGAATCGAACTGGCGACAGGGCCCAGATGGTAGAACTTGACCACTGGGCTATCACGGTGTCCAATAATAATAATAATAATAATAATAATAATAATAATAATAATAATAATAATAATAATAATAATAATAATAATAGTGCTTCTCTGTCAATGGCTGATGCAAATCTGCACATGCGCCTCCATCGTCTCACCCGTGAGGGGAGTACGAAGAATTGACGATAGGCTCTATGACACCCCCGCAAGGACAGTTCCAACACTTCCAGACGGACCGGTATGTTCAATGAAAATACTGGTGGCACCGACTGGAATCGAACTGGCGACAGGGCCCAGTGGTAGAACTTGAACACTGGGCTATCACGGTGTCAATTATAATAATAATAATAATAATAATAATAATAATAATAATAATAATAATAATAATAATAGTGCTTCTCTGTCAATGGCTGATGCATTTCTGCACATGCGCCTCCATCGTCTCACCCGTGAGGGGAGTACGAAGAATTGACGATAAGCTCTAATGACAACCCCGCAAGGGCAGTTCCAACACTTCCAGACGGGCCGGTATGTTCAATGAAAATACTGGTCCAGAAATAGACCGGTATGTTCAATGAAAATACTGGTGGCACCGACGGGAATCGAACTGGCGACAGGGCCCAGATGGTAGAACTTGACCACTGGGCTATCACGGTGTCCAAAATAATAATAATAATAATAATAATAATAATAATAATAATAATAATAATAATAATCTAACAATAATGTTGGAACTAATAATTAATTAATAGTTATGGACCTGCCGTATCGGAGTAACGGTGTCGTTAGAGCCATTACTTATCATCCTGCCAATCAAGTTACGTGGCGCGTCTGTTGGCGCCTTTTCTCATTAAAGTTGTTGTAGTGTGTTGAGAGTGTAGTAGCTAGGATAGATTGCTTTATTAATAACAGTAGTCTAACAGGTTATCGAGCCTTGATTAGCGAACTCTGCGCTAGCAGCTTTAATCAGTTGCACTTAGTCTGAAAAGAGAGGCATTAGGCCTTCAACAGAAAAGTGGGAGGATCGAAGTGCAGCAGGCAGTCGACATCATTCCGTGGGTAGGCAGAAGGCACCCACCTCAAACGTGTCTATCGGCTAGACAGCATAGCATAGACACACCAACTCATTTCATCCCTAATAATAATCATGAGACCCCCATTTCTACTTAATTGTAGGAATTTATTGGTAGTTGAGTTTAGCTCCTACCTTCCGCACTTTGGTCCAACATTGCATATACCATGTTTGGAACGTCGATGAACAGAGGGTTCAAAGTGGATTCCCCGCCATTTAACAGCACAGAACCAGATTGGGATAATTGGGAATATGGGTTCCTTGCTGTTCTGGCGATCTATGATCCATTAGCGATAGGGGAGCTACCTCCCCATAAGCGACACTCTTTGTTTACACAAGCGAAGCTGACAGTTGCTTTCAACTTACCTACAGAACCACCTCTTTCACCTTCCGGAGATAGCGAGGACGAGAATCAGACCCGGCAGAGAGAAAGAAATCTGTAGTAAATAAAGAACCTACCAGCTCTTCCTCCAGCTCTGCTCTACCTGTCAAACAAGAACAAGACGTTAGTACTAGTTCTGCTTTGCTTGATCCTTCTTCTTCCTCAGCAACTGTTGAGCAGAAAGAGTCTGATGAAAGTTCGGTCCCTATCCTGACTACTGCATCTAGACCAAATCCCCTTCTTGCCTCTTTCGCTACAGAAAAGTATTACCAGCAGATTGAGGAAAGGGATAGACTGAAACACAACCGATTTATATTTGCTCTCTTAATTCAGTCCTGCTCTAAGGACAAGGAAGCTATGTCTGTCATCAGGACAGCGGGGTCAGATGGAGTCGAATGTTTCATGGCTTTAAGGAAAAGATGTGGAGGTCTTGATCTTGTCAAATGGAAAGGACGACAAGACTTCCTTGACCTTTCCTACCCTAAGAAGGTCCAAGACGTGAGACCCTGGTTAACCCTCTTTCACAGCAATATTGCTGATCAAGAGTCAGTTATGAAAGTCCCATACCCTGAACTCGTAAAGATAGAAATGGTCATGAAAAAGATCGAACACTTGACCGAGTTCGACAGTTTTCGCAACAAGGTCACCAGTCTCCTTACGGAGGAGCGACCGGGTTGGGAATCCTTTGTGAAAGTAATAGAACAGATTGCTCATACAGAGGAATCCAAAAACAAGATGAAAAAACTTTACTGGTCAGAGGGTGGTTTTCGTTCACTTTCGTCTAAAACTTCATCTGGTACGGGTACTAAAAGCGACCCCATAACAGTCAATCTTATGGGGAACCAAGCTGGTAAGACACCCCAAGGTTGCTATACTGTCATGGTGATCATCAAATCAAAATTTGCATTGTCCCTTGTACTCTCCCTGAGTGCCCCCGAGACGGGCATGTCCCGGTGAACTGCCCCATAAGGAGGAAGGCAGCAAGGATAGTTAACTTAGCAAAAGGGGTAGGAGATCTAGAGCTGAGTCTGACAAAGACAGATAAGACTAAGGAGAGCAGTAAAGGGAAGAGAAAGATGAGACGACAAAAGAAAGAAGTAGGGAAGGAGAAAAGGAAGCTGAAATCATCTGATTCTATCAAGAAGAGTACAGCAAAGACCAAGACGATTAGCCTGAATGCAGGAGGTTCTGACTCCTTCTTCTGGTAGCTCTGAAGAAGAAGGAGAGGAGTCCGAAGCTCTTGATTCAGACGAAGAGTATGGTACTCATGATGAAGACGGAGGAGAAGAGGGGGTAGGGGAAATAGGGTACATCAATCACATGTTAAGCATAAACATGATGGAGAGAGAGGAAACGGACGAAGAAGAACCAAACTCCTCACTTGACAACACCCCACCCACTTCCTCTTTTGGACCACAATCATTGCCACCCCACACATCAGAATTGAAGAACAAGAAGGAAAAGAGCAACACACACGCACAAGACATGCCTGCTCATCTTCCTGTCCCTCGATCTACTCCATTTATTCCCCTCCTGAAAGATAATCGCTTCACTACTCCCCTTGACATGGTGGGCGATCCAACACCTCTTGGGGTAATAGTAATTGAGTTCTTAGATGAGGAAATGCCGCAACGAGCCCCCTTGCAAAAGGGTTGTTCCATTTGTGGGCCATGGAAATGACGAAACTCTTAATATCCATACAGAGTTCGAGATAGAACTCATTAACTTCCCCGTCTCTCCCGGTAATAAGAGAATCTCTCACCTCTATCTCTCTAGCACCCTCTGCTAACGCACCGAACAACCTATGTATCTCTCCAAGAGATGGTATTTCTCCATTTCCCCCTACTATCATCATCTTCCCCTCATCCCATCTGAATGCGATCGTGGGGTCTCTCCTAATCCTAATATTCTATCTCTCTCTAACTCTCTTTCCCTCCCCTCATTCAACTCGCTGGGTGCAAGGCGCGGTGAAGGGGAATGCGTGATACGACGGACAAACGAGGGGCGCGCTCTCTTGGCTTCCCCTTCTTCTCCCCCTGCCTCATCCTCAACGCTCTTACTCATCTCTTTCTTAGAGTTCGAGCGTTGTACAGATGGTGCAGGAGAAGAAGAGGAAGACTTCTGAGGAGAAGCATAAGAGATGGTTTCATCATCGTCTTCGTCCGTCATCGTCTCTCCCTCACATCTCTCTCTTCTTTGGTTGTTTCCCCCTACTGCAACCTCAACGTTCTCACTCGTTTCTATGTTTGAGTCAGAACGTTGTACAGTTGAAGTAGGGAGAGTATGTCTTGTGAGAGAAGATGACGAAGCACTATAACTATGAGAAGAGACATGTCTGTGTGGTGATGTGTGTGTCACACAGTGGAAGATGATGTGAGAGGATCAGGTTGGACAGGGGGGGGATTTTGGTCTGTCCTAATCCACTGACGCATAATCCAGTCCATAGGGGCTAGCATTAACCCATAGTGCCATGGTGTACCCCCCAGGTTCAGCTGTGCTCTAATTACTGCCAATAAGTCAGCCCTATTTCGCTCACTGCCGATATGGTGGGAACAGAAGTCGCAGCCCTGTTTTTCCATCCTCTTAGCACAATCACCCCCTGGTCTCTGACCCCGGGCGGCCCCTACCTTCCATGAACAACGTGCGTTATTCACGTTGAACCCATCACATTGTTTCATGTTTGAAACAATGATCATGCTTCCTCTGATGGGTTGTGCCCACAGATTGAGGAGTGGTCCATCATCCTCACGTAAGTGAAGGTAAGTAGAATTCCGGGATTTCATTAGGACCTTCCTGTAACCCCCCTTGACACGACGGAGCCCCCATCCTTCCTCCATAGGGTATATGAATACCGGGAATACCTACAAAGGATAGGGGTAGAGGGGGAGAACGTACGAGATATCCCACCGTCAAGACCTAGCACATCTCCTAACACTACCTCAAACACCTCACCTCCATCTGAGAAAGATTGTGTCATAATGATGCATGAGAACGAGGGAGATGGGAGAGAGAGACCTGAAAAGAGTATGGCGGGGATGGTTTGGGTAAATGATAGTGGGGCTAGTGAGTCCCAATCACCCCATAAGGATGTGTTCGTGAGAATGAAACATAACCCTCAGACGTTCAAAATCGCGAAAGGGAGCATACGGAGTGCAAGGGGAAAGTCTTGATGCAGCTCTCTGGAGCAAATTGGGAACCGATCCAGGTGTATGATTCGCACACAACGTACAACCCCCACTTGAGTTACGGTTTAGTGGCCACTTCGGCTTGGTTGAAACGAGGACTGGCAGTAGTCCATCAGAACAACCAGGTGGACCGGGTTGTGCTTAAGTCCCCAATCCATATCGAGGACGAACAGATTGTAGCTAGGGGCAGATCTTCGCCTAACAACCTGTTCGTCTTTGATCCCCCGGGAATGCCCCCTCTAGATCCAAACCAACGATATGAACCAGTCCCCCTTGAAAAGCAGAATGTGAAGGTAGAGAAAGAGGGAGCACCATCATTCACTGTCACATTCTGACTCCCTCCTCGCCGTCCTACACAACCAACGACTCTTCCCGTGTACAACGATGTATATTGCAATGATGTCCCATGTTTATGTGGATGGGGGTGCCACGACAATAAATCATATGTCCCGTTGTCTTGCGAAACAAATACGGAGAAGGGTGAATATTGTTCACAGCTTGTTGTTTGGTCATGCCAAATATTAATGATGTATCTTCGCACACCTCGAGAACTCATGAAAATGATGCTGATTGTCAAATGTCAAAAGCATTAAACCCTGTTGTCCGACCCACACATAGTGAGCATATACACGCTACTGTCTTTCACCGCATGTGTAAACATAGGGGGGTAAAGGCTCTGGAAAGAATGGCTCACTATATGGGGGTGAAGATAGTAGGGGTAGGATGGCGAGAAAGGATTATGAAGTGTGAGTACTTCTTAAGGAATAAAATAAAGAAAGCACCACATTTCCACAAAAACCATCACATTGTTGAACGTCATTCCGGGGTTCATAATTCTATAGACATACAAGGATGGTGGAACACGATATCATGGGATGGTAAGCGATACAAATTTACTGTCAAATGTCTCGCTTCAAATTTCGAGCTCGACTATTATTTACGTCATAAGAATGAATTCTTTCCGTGTTTTATTAAGGCCGTTGCATTCTTTGAAAGACACACAAACCGGAAAGTCAAATTTATTACCTGTGACCACGAATATGGTCGATATGATACCTTTCAGGAGTGGGTTAATGTTAATCAGCCTATCTTGATTGAGGCTCCAACCGCCGAGAAACAGGCAGTCTCAAAGATAGAGAGGTCCCACCAAACCAACAGTGGGCCTGCTAGGGCGATGCTTAGTGATGCTGAGCTCTCTCCCAAGTTCTGGACGGAGATGGAAAAAAACGCCACTTATATTAACAACCTCCTCCCGATAGCCAAAGGACCCTTTAAGGGTAAGTCCCCTTTCGAAGTCATTCACCGCCGGAAACCATACCTGCATCACCTTCGCCCCACTGGTTGCGCTGCGTGATGAAGGTTAAGGCTCGGCGGGGCAAAGGCGAGAGAGGAAAGAAAGTTATCTTTTTAGGTTACGAACGTAATACCGGGTATTATCGTGTTTATGATCCCGTTGCGCGTGTAATACACGGTAATGTCTGGGATGTTATGTTCGATGTATGGAAACTGGGTAGACGAGAGGCCTCCAAAAACCTCGAAGGAACAGCAGATGAGGGTATGTTTTCGGTCGAATGGAAATCGGCCACACCCTCTGCTGTTCTGCCCCCAGTCGATACACCACCCAAGGAGAATGTTAGCATCGAAGTACCAGAAACTACATATAGTGCATCTACCCCACCTGCTGTAGCTGCTACTAGTAATAGTGAAAGTACTGAGAATGCCCCCATTACATCTACGACACCTCAGAAAGGATCTGAAAGTGATGATGACTCGGTGATCGTTGCAAGCGATAGTGACGAAAACGATGCCCCAAGTCAGGATTTCAGTAATCTCCCTGAGCTTATTCCCCTAGCCCGTCTTCACGGAATGTAGGGAGCATGAGTCAGGGGAAGAAAGGTGTCAAAGTAGTGGGAAAGAGGGGGAGAAGACCCAAACTTAAAGTCATCTTGTCTGGGAAGATCGTCCAGATCCCGGCACGGGCAGAGTGGGCTAAATCCACTTATGGAGATAAGTGGGATTCCACTTTAAGGAAGGAAGTTACTCTTGACCCGACTGCCCCGGTTGTCAGAAGAAAGAAACGATTCCCAGCCCACAACGTTAAGTTTGATGATGGCGTTACGGAGAAAATAATAGATTCTGACATCATAAAGTACGAGATTTCAGGGGGAGCCGTTCCCCCTTCTCTTGTACCACAGGCTATTATTGAACCGGCACGCCACGACCCCAATGTAACCAGTGAATTCGGCCATGCCGAGGGGGAGAGAGTTAGGATAGCTGCGGAAAAGGACAAACATCCACCGGGATGGAGATCTCATGAGCAAGGAAACATTTCTCAGGAGAACGTAATCCCCGGGAGAACCAGAAATAAACATACCTCAGTCTGTGCGAAAGAAGAGAGAATCAATTATTGTCTGGTCACCGAGCAAATTCCGGAATTTACCGTCGTGCAAAAGCCGAAGGATAGGAGACAAGCACGAGAGACAGAAGTCAGACAGCAAGAGGAGCTCAAAGCATTTGAATGGAGAGAAGAGAGCGAGGCGAGAAGGTCAGGCACTCTCATTATCTCTCTAAAATGGATAGACACTGTTAAGCAACAAGGAACGAGCGATGAATATCATAAAGCTAGAATCACCCTTAGGGGAGATCTCCTGAAAGCGGGCTTGCAATATGATCCCAAACGCACATACTCACCCACCGCTCATCATCGCACTATCCTTCTTATTATTGCTTATGCTGCCTGCTTCGGAATAGACTTGTGGCTAATTGACTTCACCACTGCCTACTTACATGCCAAAATGCCTTATGACATCTATGTCAACCCCCCCCCCCCCCGGGTTTTGAGAGAGAAGGTTTTGTTTGGCTCCTCCGGAAGGCCCTTTATGGTCATCCTGAGGCGGGGAGATTGTGGTATGATTTAATGTTGAGGGAGTTAGTCGGAAAGCAAGCGTTTATTACTTTCTCCCTTGACCGGGCTTCTTTTACCAAGCATGCCAAGGACCCATAAGTACTCAGCTTCTATCTTTCCACGTAGATGATGGACTGCATGCTGCTGATGAAGCCAGACACATAAGTCTTGTAGAAAGCATGAAGAAGCATGGTTTCAGGTGTAAGAGCTTAGAGAATGCCACGGAATTCAAAAACATTCAGATTGTCCAATCTGAAAAAGGGATTTTACTGCACCAACGAAAATATGAGCTTCTCATCTTAGATGAGTAGATTATATGAAGGAGGTGCCTGCTAAAACCCCCTCACCTCAGAGAACCCTGCCCCCCTGAAAGCTGGACACCGCCTGTTCAAGTATGATCTTAGATGTTTGATCGGCATGCTTATCCTTCTTGCTGTTCACACTCGCTCTCTCTTGATCTGTCCTTTAAGTATAGCTGCGAAACAACAAGTCCCATCTCCTGAAATATCGTATGCCATGGTTCACCGTATGTTTCTATGGTTACTGACGCCTAGAGCCCTATATTTCAAACGGGGCGATAGGAGGTTGGTCAAGATGTTGACCGAAGGGTTCTTTGTCCCCAAGCCCCCTAAATCATGGAAACCGGCAGAAGGACCATCGGCCGCCGAAAGGGCACTTGAGCTTTACTCGTGTGAAGCCACAGAAGTCAATGCAGTCAGCGTCCCCGTTATCGCCAATGTCGAAAAGTTGATAGACAAGCATCCCCTTGTGGGATACGTCGACTCAGACTTTGCTGGAGAAAAGGTTACGAGGAAATCCCGTTCCGGGTATATCGTTCTCTTCAACGGGGCACCGATAGCTTGGTTTTCCAAGCTTCAGACTGTCATAGCTCAATCCACCCTTGAATCGGAGACCGTATCAGCCGACGAAGCAGTAAGGGAGTTGCTTGCATTGAGACAGTCCCTCCGTGACATCGGTTTGCCCATAAGAGGTTTCACCCCCTTGTTCGAAGACAATGAGGGGACCATCATCCTCTCAGAGAGGGGGTTAGGGGAGTCAAGAATCAAACATATCGATGTCAGGTATCACCTGCTCGAGAAGTTGTTTAAGAAGGGAGTTGTCAAGTTGTTCCGGGTACCGACGGAGGAAAACATCGCGGATTTATTTACCAAAATAAATTTCACGTACAAAAAATTCAATTATCTGGCTGACCAAATCTCGGTGAAGTTGGTGAAAGAATTGCTCGCAAAGTTTGGTGTTCAAATCGCGTTGTAAGTACCGGGTATTTCCCGCATAAATATTCACGCTAATACTATGATCATTTATAATTATACTCTCGGAAGCGGATCGTATCAATTCTCGTATGTTATATTTCTCGCATAATGTACATTGAGGGGAGTGATATAGGTGACCTGAAGCGCGAGCGTGACGTTTAATGTGCGTCCGGCGACGTCATACCTCCTTGTAGGAGAAGAGGCAAGATGCCTGGACTTTCAACCTTTCTCTTCCCCCCCCCCCCCATTAAGACGCATTAATCATTTAGTCGCATAACTCCGCTGAGTCTAGGGGGAGGAAGCGGAGTTGGCTCGTTCCGGTCCCAACGATTTGGCGATAAAATTACTAAGTATGTGCGTATTCCCGTGCTGGTGTAAGCTCGGGAATACGTACTACCTCCAAGTTCGTATTGATTAGATCAAGAATTATTTATAATCACATTATATATATAAAAACCTATAAAAGGCCAACATGGAGTCCGGCTGGTCGGTGAACGTGCCACATGGGAATGTGGAACAACACGGACGTACGTCAGACCAGTCGGATGTATCCGACACGCCAATAATTACAGATATTGTGTCTTTGTCTCCACATATTATATTATTTTTGTCATTTTTATATATCCCCCTACGGGAAGCGCTTCCAAATTTTAGTTTTCATATTGTGATCATATGTGAATATATATCATATACACACATATATATTTTCATATATCTATCACAAATTTATGTTATTACTTCTTTTTGAAGTTATTATCATATCTCTGTATTCTTGTATGATACATATGTATGTGGTTTTCACATGTTTCTCTTACTCATTTGTGAGATAGGGAGAGTAGGGAGTTAAACCTCTTCTCGTTGGGTAGGCCGGAATATACCACAGGCCCGGTGCCTTGTACGTACTCTAGTCGATCGCGATACGTACTCGCTGTGGATAGGAGGGTAGCCAACCCCAACATTACTTCTCGGAGAGAGTGAGGGTACGAGAATATGTTTTGAGTTTGTGTTTTCTAATGTTTCACAAAATAGTAGTAGGAGACGTAACTTAATTAGGAACGGCAGTAACTTAATATTAATTTACTTTGTTCCAGGGGGAGTGTTGGAACTAATAGTTAATTAATAGTTATGGACCGGCCGTATCGGAGTAATGGTGTCGTTAGAGCCATTACTTATGATCCGGCCAGTCAAGTTACGTGGCGCGTCTGTTGGAGCCTTTTCTCATTAAAGTTGTAGTGTGTTGAGAGTGTAGTAGCTATCATAGATTGCTTTATTAATAACAATAGCCTAACAAATAATAATAATAATATAATTATCGACATTCAAGTTAACACACAAACTATTATAAAAAAATTTTTTTTCTATAAAAAAGTTCTATCTTATAAAAAAGTTATATCGTATAAAAAAGTTCTATCTTATAAAAAAGTTAAACTTTTTTTATACACATAACTTTTTTTATATCTTTAACTTTTTTTATACGTTGAACTTTTTTTATATTAATACTTTCAACTTTTTTTATACGATTAACTTTTTTATAAACTTAAGTTTTTTATACTTTTTTAATATATATATATGTTAAGTTTTTTACTCCGGTATATATTAACAATGATAGAAATCAATTTTTACAGATCCTGTATATTTAATAAGTCAGTAAACTTGAAAGTTTGCCTTCCATACAATATTAATATATCGACTTGGATTTACATCATCTATTATTAAAAAATCAAGTCACTTGGGAATACACATCCTGTACTGACGAGCTACAAGCTCTAAGCAAGTTCCACGCGCAAATCCCTTCAAAATCTCCTCCCGAAACGTGCCAAAACCTCTGTGCGCACGCATATAGCGCTTCACATTCTGAAAAACTAACTCAGGGGGGCATGAGTTCCGCAAAATAGGCAGGCACACGTACATATGTCACTCCCACAACAGCAAACAACATATCCTGCAAATCAGCTACCTCTGCTGCCCCGTGAATTTTCGCATTATCCGCCACGAGAATATCACCATCCCGCAAATAGCCATTGTGACATGCATCACTGCTGGCAACAAGCGACTCAGAATAATCTATTGCATCATTTGAACCATCCCTGATAGACAACAATATCCCCCCTCTCGGATGTGTTAGGCTAGTCATGTATGCCACTAACGCTAAATGACGTCCTAGCTGCCTCTGGCATGTGCCTAGACGTAGTCACTCTCTCCCCCCGCGGGGCCCGGCAATACAGCCAACGACTACAATCTGCAAAACAAACATGCATGCGACCTCTGTGCAAACAAATGGACATATTAATACAAATTACCCCAATTTTCGAAATGGGACTCATCCAAGTACTTCAATCGAGACGGATCATGTTGCCGCACCCAAGACACAAAGTCCATCTCATAGAGTCAATTATGTACAGTGTACTTATCGGGATTAGTGACAGACGCCTTTTTCAGTGTCCAGTGAAAAACATTGGCTCTGATCCGTGCTACTCTGTGTGCCCCGGCTCCACGAACACCCGGCTCCAACTATTGGCATGGACCCCCAAGTGGTGGTGGCCTTTTGTAGAAAGCTTGAACATGTCGTGACACCTTGTCTCCCGCACGCCCTTGCATGTTTAGTAGAAACACTGTGACAGAGTAGTTAACCGCTAGGGGTAGGAAGTATAGCGGCACAGATCGTGCAACCAGCAACGTAGCCGCAAGGTTGAACAGAATCTTGATCGCAGCTTCAGCGTATGCATCTTTATTAGGGTCCGCACGAACCGGCAAATGTCGCTCGACACCCGTTTTTCGCATATGATCGTTGATGTAGGTCGCCACCCACTCTTTATCCATTCGGAACTTCTTCATTACATTGCCCGTCTGCGTACGTGACCATGCCTGTAGCTCTTCCACCTGCCTCAGCGTCCCCTCCTGCTCCCTTGTCCGTACCCAAAAGTTCTTGATATAGCCAGAGACGTTGTCGACAAACACATTGCAATACGGCGTCCCCCCATACATAGGGAACGCAATCTTACCAGTTCCGTCCCCACTCCAATCCTCTCCAGCTTTTTCGCAGATAGTCAAGGAAGCCCCCTCGTAGTTAGAGTGTTGTTTCTTCTTAGTTGTTTGACAGGATGTGCAAGAAAGGTCAGCAAACGACCCTTTGCCTTTGAGGTTGATGTTGTTCATCCTGACAAACTGTCTTCCCATCGTCTCTCCAAAGTGCCAGACATCATGTAAGGATTGCAGGTCAGTTGTCGTAGAGGGTCTCATCGTGTTCCAAAACGCAGCAGACACACCAGGGTACGGGCACTTGCCTTCATCTTGTCCCTTCACCCTTGCTTTCTTTGCCTGCTTAAATGTATACTGGCAGGTGTCCTGATCGAAATCGCCTACCAATATCTGCTTCCTTGGGTCAACCACAATATTTTCCTTGGTCACAAAGAAACAGTTGTCTTGTAGTACGATAGCGTAGCCTTTCTTTTGCAGTTGCCCCGCCGAGAAGAGCACCCTGTCCAACGTTTCTAGGCTATACGTTTCGCCCATTGTCACGTCTCGCGGTCCACCACAGCCATCGACTCCAACAAACGACGCGGTACCCTTCTCCAACGTCATCGTAGGCCCCGAGATCCCGACCAACTCCAGGTTCTCATCCTCTTTATCTCGCAACATCCTGCCATCAGGAACAAGGTGACGGGTCGTACCACAGTCCAAGAACACCTCGGTCTCCATCCCCGCTCCCCCATTTCCTTCAAACGCCATAAGTCCCATAGGTCGCCCACTGGAACCTCCATCTGTTGCCGAGCTTGTCTCTTCCCCATCAGGATCATTATCGTCTTCCACCTCGTCTCGTTGCCGAAGGTTGTCCAGATATCTTTCTCCCGCTTGTTGTACACCATAGAGCGGTGATCCCAAGGACCACACCGACGGGTCACTATCCATCATGTGTCCAGCGTTCTCCCCATACTCGTCCTGAGGTGTATTAGGTGGCTTCTTTTCCTCCTCAGGCACCACATCATTCCCCGCCCTTGGAACCGGTTCCACCTCCGTGAGGTCCCGATGAATCGTAATCACCGTATTCAGCTGGTCCCAAGGTCCCACCGTCCTCGCTTGCCCACCCACTTGCATACCTTGATGTTGCTGTGGCAGTTGAGCCGCCGGCGAGCCCGACTGGGCCTTTTTAACTTGTTTGGCTTCTTCCACGTTCTGAGACGTCCTTTGCCTCTTCTTTTCCGGTGGGTAACTGAACGGAGCCGGATATTGTCTCGCCGTTTCGCGCAAGATCATCCTTTGGTTGTCGGTGTCCGCCTCTTCCAAAGCTTCCATCAAACCTTCCCCGCTAGTCTCGATCCACGCCATTACGTCCGACGGTGGGTCCATCATTCGATCCCGATTGTAAGTTACGCTGCATCAACTCCGTCTTCCCCGGTTCCGGCATCACGTGACAGTATCGTAGCATCCTGTTGTAGGCCAAGTCCCCTCTCATCCTGGCCAACGTCGAGCCGTGGGGTCCAAGCCCTCGAGGCGGAAGCAATCTCCTGTTGTCATAGACTGCCTGCCACGACGGCCTCACATCATCTTTTTCAGTCCACAGACAAAATATCTTATGAACTGGGTAATCCTGTTTCTGACAGGCCACATCGTAATACACCACCATCTTGCAACGGCCACATCTCTTCACCTTCCCAGGCAAGCTGCACATTTCACATTCCTCCGGCATATGTACACCTTTGTCAACAGGCTTGTTCTCTGTCATGCGAACCACCCATTCTTCCCAATCGTCAGGTGCGATCCGTAGATTGTACATCCATCGCCAGTATCGTAGCTCATTCAAACTTGCGTTATTGAAACAGGTACGGAAGTCAGCGATGTTCACTCTCCCATTTCTGGTATCCCCAGGCAACGTCATCTCCGGTGGTCCAAGGTAGATGCACGATGCAGGCGCCGCCACAGCCTCCGGCCGTCACGCCCATTTCGTTCGGCACCAACTTCCCTCATACCTCCCCCATCTGCCGCAGGCGTCAGGTAAGCATCATCCATCGTTCTTGGCACCACCATCTTCTCTTGACTGGGTCCCACAGATGCCAAGCAAGACACACCCGGTTGGCGCGGAGCTCCGTTCTTAGCTTTTTCGTTGCCTTTCTTCTTGTTGGGATCCTTGACTGGAGGTGCACTGGTTTTGGTCGCCGCTTGACTCGCTCCCCCGTCGCTCCTCTGCTTCAGTCGGGGGCTGCTTCCGTCGGTACCTCTCCTTCAAGGTCGAGCATCGCCGCCCTTGATGTTCATGGCCCGGGATTCTACAAGGTTGCGTGCACTGCCAGGTTAAGTATTTGTGCGGACGCCCACACTTATAACTTTTACATTCAAGTTTTCTACGTAGGTCGCCCCCATCCTTCCCTTGCGCCGCCACCATCGCAATCTCCGCTTTATCCGTTTGACGCAGAGACTCATTCGCCAGCACCCTCCTCTCGAAGAGCAAGCGAAACTGATCCCACGTCCGCGACGGCGAAGACACTTCATCGTCGAGAAACGGCCTCCATAGCTCTTTCTCCGAGCATTTACTCAACGCAGTCTTAATAAACTGCATCCTTAACGTAACACTGATAGGCTCCCCATGGTCCTCAAGGAAGTCGCAATGAGTTTCGAAGTCGCTCATCTGAGCCATCATGTCCTCCTTGCAGTTAAACTTCCACATTGCTAATCAGCATGTTCCTCTTTTGCTTCTGATGGGCCTCGTTGCCTTGGTATCGGAGCCTCAACACGTTGATCAACTCCTCCGGCCGCAACGATGGCTCCCTGACTAGATGCCGCACGATTCTCTCCGCCGGTGTCCCGTACTCCAATTCCTTGTAGAGCCACATAAAAATCTGCGCCCTCCTTGCTATCACCTTTCGTCTCTGAGCAGGTGAGGTTTCTCTTACCTTCCTCCGGTTCAACCGGCGCAGCCCGGTCTTGAGAGGATGACGCAGGCTGCTAGGGGTAAATCTCTCTACTGCCTTGCGCTGCCTTTACCGGGGATTATGTTACTCTCCGTTACTCTCTGACTCTGCTCCCACTGCAATCCCGTGTTTGCCGCCTTCTTGCTCGCCTTCCGGTTGCCGGATCCCTTCGCTTCCGTAGCCACGGCAGCTTCCTTCGCCTCCTCCTCCACTTCCGCTCGCCATTGCAGTACGTCCTCTAGGGGCGCGACGTACTCCCAACATTCCACGGAGGTCGGCTCTGACTTGCGCAAACCAGTCATCCCAGCTCCTTCCTTGGACTCCATCCTTGAAAGCTGGCGCCTTGCCTTGCAGAATCGCAGACGCAGCATCTTTCGGCGTAGAAGCACTCATAACCCAATGCATTAATATCCACCGGTTTACTTGAACGTAGAGGTCAGGTCCTAGACTGGAGCACTTGGTGACTTGCTTGTTTAGGCAAATCTGAGAACTTTACTGACTAAAAACAGATTGAGGTAAAATAGGCGCGCGTACAGCCGCGTGTATGTCCTGATATAGTAATTACAACTGTCAGTACTAAAGACAAATAAATCTTGTGTCGGTCCTACTTGTCAATAATAATACCTCAATGTTATCAATACGGTCTATCGAATTAATAATACAATCTAACCGTTGTCCAGATTGGTATAAAGAAGAAAAAAGAAAAAAAGAAAGAAAAAGAAGAAAAAAAGAAAGAAAAAGAAGAAAAAAAAGAGAGAGAGGCGAAAAGAAAATTTTCTTTTTTTTTTCTTTTCGGCTCTTTCCCAAAACCTTGCTTTTTTTTCGTCTCTTTCCCCCCCCTCCCTCAGGTATCAACAAAATGAAAAAGAAAGTGCTAGGGTTTTTAGTAGTAGTAGTAGTAGTAGTAGTAGTAGTAGTCGTACTAGTCGTAGTAGTAGTAGTAGCAGTAGTAGTAGTAGTAGTAGTAGTAGAAGTAGTAGTAGTAGTAGTAGTAGTAGTAGTAGTAGCAGTAGTAGCAGTAGTAGTAGTAGTAGTAGTAGTAGTAGTAGTAGTAGTAGTAGTAGCCGTAGTAGTAGTAGTCGTCGTAGTATTAGTAGTAGTAGTAGTAGTAGTAGTAGTAGTAGTAGTAGTAGTAGTAGTAGTAGTAGTAGTAGTAGTACTAAAAAAAATACAAGGTAAAGACAGAAAAAATAAAGAAAAGTAAGAGTGCTTCCCGAATAACAAGGGGGGAAACCATCCACACACATCAGCAAGCAATAGTAATGAATAAATAAAAAAAGGAAGCAGTCTGAGCAAAAAAGAAAGAAAATTCGAACACACAAAAAAAAGTGGGCAGCATGAAAAAAATTTCAAGGTAAAGACAGAAAAAAATAAAGAAAAGTAAGAGTGCTCCCCGAATAACAAGGGCGGAAACCATCCACACACATCAGCAAGCAATAGTAATGAAAAAATATAAAAAAGGTAAGCAGTCTGAGCAAAAAAGAAAGAAAATTCGAACACAAAAAAACAGTGGGCAGCATGAAAAAAATTTCAATGTAAAGCCAGAAAAAATAAAGAAAAGTAAGAGTGCTCCCCGGATAACAAGGGCGGAAACCATCCACACACATCAGCAAGCAATAGTAATGAATAATTTAAAAAAAAGGAAGCAGTCTGAGCAAAAAAGAAAGAAAATTCGAACACAAAAAGTAGTAGTAGTAGTAGTAGTAGTAGTAATAGTAGTAGTAGTAGTAGTAGTAGTAAGAGCAAATTATAAATAAATAAATGAATAAATAAACAAATAAATATTAATAAAATAGAGAGAGAGAAAAGAAAAAGACTAAGAAGAAGGGAGAAGAAGAAAGAAACCAAAAAAAGAAAGAAAAAGAAAAAAAGAGAGAGAGAGAGAGGCGAAAAGGAAAAAAAAGAGATAGAGGCAAAGAAAAAAATTCTTTTTTTTTCTTTTTTCCTTTTCGGTTCTATCCTAGTAAAGAATTTTTTTAGGCCCCTAGTAAACGTTGCTTTTTTTCGTCTCTCTCATTAAACCTTGCTTACTGTCCAAAAAAAAGAAGGAAAAAAAAAAAAAAAAAAAAAAAAAAAGGTTGGGTGGGAGGGGGATATCGTTTCACAGCGCCTGTAGAGACACGAAAATGAACAAGAGCCATGTAAACAACAAACACGCAAATGAACAAAGCAATTTAGCAAAGCAAAAAAACATTACCCACGTCCAGCCTTGTTGGCGCAAGAAGTCAACGGCTTGCTCGTCCGTGAGCGCTGGTTCTGTTGCAAGCCATATCATCGGTAAACAAACACAGATTCAGAAAGCTTAGCCTCGATATTGCCCTGGACCAAATTATGGTGAATTATAGTCAAACTTTGCCCAATAACTTTTTTTTAATGAACAAAACACAAAACTTTTAACCGTTATAAAATTTGAATTTCAATTTTTTTATTTCTTTTCAAGTTTTAATGTAAACCAGATCACATCTTGATCTTTACAACAAAAAAGTGCGATAAAAAAATATTATTATAAAAACTGAGTCGAAAAGCCAAGTTATAGTTGCATCCGTTTTAGACCCCACTAAAACGACCTAAAAAACATACGCGGTTCAACTTAAGTGAGTTCGACTCCTCGCGCGCACTGCTAGGGGGAGAGGCCCCGGGCCCCCCGGGATTATGCCTGCCCACCGCCGTGCCCGGTATATAATGGCAATAGTAGTACCGTTCCGGTCTGTCGGTTATCATTGGTCTGGATGCCGCCTACGGACTCTGAGTCACTTCGTTACATATCATGGTAGGTATTCCTCAGGCAGGTCTTCATATCCGACGTTAGAAAGGTTACTATGACAGCCGCGGTTATTAAATATCGTACCGTAGTACTATCATTGTAACAGTAGGAACGGTCCGTTAGTGAAGTGTTAGATCTATTAATATAATTAACCGGATAGTCAGTATGGGCCGGCATATGTACTGTGTGTCGTTAGAGCCATTACGTATGTCCGGCCTAGTATATAATTGGGCCGTCCCTTGGCGCCCTTTTCTCAATAAAGTATCGGGCCGTCCCTTGGCGCCCTTTTCTCAATAAAGTATCTACTGTAGGACACAGCAAGTATACGGCAGATTATTAAGTTAGTCTCACAGGTTATAGAGCCTTGTAGCGTGAACGTTAGGTCTAGTAGACTTTATTCATTTATTACGTACTATCGGGGCGTGCGGAAGGCTGCCACGGAAAATACAAACAGGTGTACGTGCGGAAGGCTGTCACCAGTCTGGTGTGTGTGCGGAAGGCTACCACCAGTCATACTAAGTGGATTGTGCGGAAGGCTGCCACTTAGTCGTTAGTATAACTAATCATTTCCTAACTCTATCTCGCTTCTCTACTCACAGAGAAAGCAACATTGGTAGTCGAGCCTCCCTCCTACCTTCCGCCCTTGGTACGCCCGAACAATATGGCGTATCAAGGTTCTGACTTAGTAAAAATGAGGCTAGACCCTCCAAAGTTCAATCATGGAAAAGAATGGGAGCTGTTTGAGTACACCTTTACATCAGTTATAGGTGTCACACACCCAGAAATCCTTTCCATAATTCCGGGCTTTGAGACTCATCCCTTAGCCAAACCTATACAACTACCTGTACGACCTGATTCCCCTTCAGATGCACCCTTCAAATCACCTGCAAAGGAAGAGGAAGAAGAAGAGGACGAAGAAGAGACAGTAGTAGTAAAGGTAGAGGAGAAAGACAAGGGAAAGAAAGAAGAGGGTCAAGAAACTGCAAGTGCAAAAACTGCCTCTGCCCCCGCCACTGCTATACCTACGGACCAAAAATCTCAAATACCAGTGTTGACGAGGGGGAGTAAGCCGTCACCGCTATTTGCATTACAATTGGGAGCCAGATATTACAAGAAAGAGAAAGAAGCTAAGCTAAACAGATTGCTCTATGCCTTTCTACTTCCATCATGTGCTCACGATAGGAAGGTGATGACTATAATGAGGCAGGGGGATACGGACGGTGTAAAGTGTTTCCTCTCCCTCGAAAAACATTATGGAGGTCTTGACCTCATAAGGTTTGAAGAGGACCAGGAAAAACTATACCACTCGTACCCTAAGAAGGTTAGTGAGGTGAGTAGCTGGCTAGCTGACTATCTCACGACTATCAAAACACAAGAAAAGACGATGCGAGTGATACCAGAGATGATGAAGACAGGCATGATCATGAAGAAATTAAAACACCTACCTGTCTACCAAGCCTACTATCGTAACACTTGGTGTCCTCTCTTACCTACAGACCTAAGCTGCCTGAATTCATCAAGGTAGTAGAGCAGTTAGCTCAGAGCAATGTATCAGAAACTAGAATGCGTAAACTCTACCGTAACGGATCTGGTAGCTCTAAGAGCGACCCTATCACTATCAACACAGTAGCAGGAATAGCTCAGGGCAAGAAGAAGAGCAAGTCATCACAGGCTTATGGTGAGGGGGAGGACAGTATTCGTTGGAACTGTCTGTCCCCTGACCATAAGATTGCTTTCTGTCTAGTCAGATGTCAACTCAAGGACTGTCCCAAGGACGGACATGGTCCCTTGAAATGCCCCATAAGAAGGAGAACTAGGGTCTCTGAGAAGTTGCGTGGGAAGGAGAAGAGAGAGGACAGTCAAAGTGAGAAGACAGACAGACACAAGAAGAAAGAAGAAGAAGGAGCAAAGAAGAAGAAGAAGGAAGGCAGCAGAGGAGAGGGACGAAAGCTGAAAGCACCAGACTTAATTAAAAAGAAGAAAATGATAAGCTTAAACGCTGAATCATCTGACTCCTCTAACTCACCCTCCCACTCTAAAAGTGAAGAAGAAAATGAACCCCCAACTAACCAATCTCCTTCTGAGTCTGAAGAAGAATCAGAAGTAGATGGTGAGTTGGGGATTCACCACATGGCAATTATGATGATGGGGAGACTGAGAGAAGATGATAGTGGTGTGTGTGTTGAGGAAGACAACCCCCCACCCTCAAACAACACCCCCATGCCACTTTTATCTCACGCATCTAAGCCACCTGGCGCAAGAAGTAGAGGGGGAGGAGGTGTTGAGGGTAGTGCGTAGAGGAGAGCAGAAAGGACATGCATCATCTACACAAAACGACTCCACACACACTCGCCCCACTATTCCACCCCTTCACGAAAATAAGTTTTTGACCACCCTTGATATGGCTGGCGACCCAACTCCCCTAAACCAAATCATACCTTTGGAAGGAAATTGGGCCCTCAGACGTACAAGGGTAGGGTACGTAAAATTACTCGTGAAAAAATACAACCCAGTCACGTTACGAGAAGTAGGTGGCCCACCCATCAACCTCCACGGTAGACCAGTACGTATAGTTGACTGTCATGTCACAAGCAGTAAGCAGTGTGAGGCGACAGTGCCAGATACAGGATTTAGGTGCTCGTGGAGATTGGGAGCGGCGAGAAAGGGGGTGCAGGGTGGGAAGTGTGCTGCTAGACTGATAGGCAATGACTTTTGCTCACTTCATGTTGATCAAGAAAGGAAGAGAGGTGAAATATTGAGCAAGTACAGGGAAAAACTGAACCTAGGGTTGCTTCCCCCCCTGATGCTATGTATTACGAACCCGCCACTTTGTTTACACACATCACTTTGTGGAAAGCAAACACCAACCCTGTTCAATCCGACAACGCAACTACATCTCTTTGCACAACCACTACTACTACTACTACTACTACTACTACTACTACCACTACCACTACTACATCCATAGGAGGAGTGGGAGAAATAGGGGAAGGAGTAGGGGGAGTAGGAGCAGGGGGAGTAGGAGTGAAAGTAGGAGGAGTAGGAGTAGGAGGAGTAGAAGTAGGAGGAGGGGGAGCAGTAGAGGGTAGACCGTCTGTACCTACTTTGTCTGTACCAACTTTGACCCACACTTCGTCTTCTCAACCTACCACTGCACTATCTGATACATCCTCGTCACCTTTATTTGGACCCCCTTAGGTCATGGAAGAGGGAGAGCCAGGTAGAGGTGAGGATTGCAACGTTTGGGTAAGGGACGGAAAGCGGGTGTTAAAAGGTGGATGACTACCCCCCATCGAAGAAATATAACGCTTGGTTACTGCTCTCAATCAGGGACTTAAGAGTAGAACAGTGACAGACGGGTTGATTACGAGCCAGGAGGGGGAATATGATGAATTCTATACAGAACTATATTACGCTATGCACGATTGCGTCCTTACCCTTGCTACCAAACACAACAACCCGTTTGCACGAGGCATCGTTTCTTCTTTCCCTTACATGGTAAAGGAGGTAGAGGATCTCGAGGATGTGTTGGGTGGAGTGACACCTCCAGACGAAGACGAACCCCAAAGCCCATCAGACACAGACACCACCACTTCATTCCCCGAACAACCACACTCTGAATGCTCTATCATGTTGATGGACAATAACTCTGACCACAGAACTGACAGCAGCAATATACTGTGGGTAGACGATAGTGGTGCAAGCGAAACACAGTCCCAGATAGGTCTACGTTTGTTAGCCTTAAGAGAGCTCCACAGAAATTTCGCATAGCAAAAGGAAGCATTAGAACCGAGTACAAAGGGAAAGTTTTAATGAATCTGTCGGGAGCTCATGGGGAAGAAGTCAATGTCCTTGATGCTCACACTACCTACAACCCGCACCTAAAGTACGGGTTATTGGCTACTTCGGCATGGCTTCGTAAGGGTTTTGCTGTCATACACCAAAACAATCAAGTGATAGTGCTCAGGAAGCCTATTCTTATTACGGAAGACCAAATCGTGGCTAGAGGGAGAGCACTCCTAAACCACTTGAAGTTGTTTGATGCCCCGGGCACCCCACCTCTCAATCCTAACGAGTGGTATGAGCCCACAAGTACCTCTACTACTATGCCCCCCATCACAAGTGAGACTCCCGAGCCCGGCGATGATGACAGTGTCACGTCCGACTCGGACCCAGGGGGACAAGCTTGACAACCCACCTCTCATCTTTCTCAGAAAACCAACCCACCTACATTCCACGACGTATACTGTTTATTGTCACCGTGCATTTGTGGTTGGCGATGTGACGTACCTAATACATACTTACCCTACTCTACTGAGATAGATCATGAGAAATATGAGAGGGCTGAGAGTAAATTAAACTGTACTAAGAGAGATAAAGCGCTAGGTAGTAAAGCTTTATGTCCTGTTGTTCGTCCTCACTATCATGAAAACATACATGCCACTGGGTTCCATCGTATGTGTAAGCACAGAGGGGCAAAAGCCATGGAGCGAATGGCTAACTATATGGGAGTAAAGATAGTGGGGAGAGAGTGGAGGGAACGAGTAATGAGATGTGAGTGGTGCTTAAAGAATAAGATAAATCGAGTGCCCCATTTCAAAGACAACCACCATGCGGTAGAACGCCACCCTGGGGTTCACATAACAATGGATACTCAGGGTTGGTGGAATACCTTATCGTGCGACGGGAAAAGTACAAGTTCACCGTCAAATATCTTGCATCTGGGTTTGAGTTAGATTATTATCTGAGACATAAGAATGAGTTTTTCACATGCTTCCTTAAGGCCGTTGCCTTCTTCGAACTGCATACGGGAAGAAAAGTGAAATTCTTGACTTGTGACCAGGAATATGGTAAGTACAAGGAGTTTCAGACTTGGATTGATACAAATCAACCAGTCCTCCTTGAGGCTCCGACGGGGGAGAAACAGGCAGTTGCTGAAATAGAACGAGCCCACCAGACGTTCGGCGGACCCGCAAGGGCAGTTCTCAGCGACGCCGATCTTCCTGAGTCCATGTGGACTGAGACGGAGAAAGCTTCCACTTATTTTGATAGCAACCTCTTACCACTTGCCCACGGCCCTTTTAAGGGGAAATCTCCTTATGAAGTTGTTCATAAGAGAAAACCCCTTTTGCGTCATTTGCGCCCCATTGGATGTTTGGCGTACATGAAAGTAGACGCAAAGAGGGGGAAAGGTGAGAGGGGGAGGAAAGTTTTATTTCTCGGGTATGAAAGAAACAACGGGTATTATCGCGTATACGATCCAGTTGCGAGGAAAATATTCGGTAATGTCCGTGATGTTATCTTTGACGTTTGGAGATTGGGGAAGAGGGGCATCTAAATCTCGAGAGAGAGAGATGATGTTGAGGGTGAGATGTTCTCTGTTAATTGGCAACAGCCCCCCCCCCCCTCCCCTATGGCAACAAATGACCCCAGAAGATCAAGGAATCGTTTCAGGGGAGGACCCGGGAGGAAAGATTCCGGCAGGGGGAGAAAGTCCCCCGGTAGGAAATCCCCCTCCCGCTCCGACCCTCTCTGGAATCTCCCCCTGAGGAGTCACTCCACACTCCGCAAACTAACGAGGATAGCGAGGCAGAAGAGGGACCGGTGTTTGTGAGCACGAGCCCGCCCCCCTTACAGCCTCCGAGTCCCAAAGTTGTTCAGCCGAGTGACGAGCAGGGGGAGGTAAAGAAAGCAAGAAGGGGCGTAAGCCCAAAGAAAGACAAAGGTTGTCCGGAACGTATGTGGAAATCCCGGCAAGGGCTTTTGGGGAGCAGTGGGCTAGATTGACTTACAGGGATAAATGGGAGACGGCGATACGACGGGGGACAGCAACAGCCCCGTCTGCTCCCGTTACCCGTAAATCTAAACGCTTTCCCGCGCATAGCGTCTTGTTTGACGACGGCGTCACGGATAAGATATTAGACACAGAAATCGTGAAATATGCCAAAGCCCCGCAACAGTCAGAATCTATGCCCGAATTGCGTGAGCAAAAAGCCGCAACTGCACCACCACCCTTGTCGACCAACCAAAACTCTGATTCGGACCTCAATGCTAACGATCCCTGCATTCAGGTCACCTCAGAATTTGCGTTTGTCGAGGGGGAGAGGGAGAGGGTAGAGGTGCAGAGAGCGGCACATAAACCGGGATGGAGATCACACGAACAGGCGGAAATTTCGAGTGAAAACATTATCACGGGAAAGAGGGCAAGAGCTCATGTCGCGGTATGTGCCCGGGAGGAAAATCGGGCGGAGTATTGTCTCGTGAGTGAGAAATTCCCGGAATTCCCAGTAGTACAAAAACCAAAAGACCGTAAGCAAGCTAGACAGAAGGAATTCGAACAGCTCAAAGAACTAAAAGCATTTGTTTGGCGAAAAGTGAGCGAAGCGAAAATGTCGGGCACACCAATCATTCCTATACAATGGATAGATACGGTAAAACAAAAAGGTACTGCGGACGAATTCCATAAAGCCCGGATAACTCTACGAGGGGACCTCCTGAAAGCTTACGCTCAGTACAATCCCAGAAAGACTTACTCTCCCACAGCCCAGCACAGGACCATTTTGCTCACGGTAGCATGCAGCCTTTTTCGGAATAGACCTATGGCTGATTGATTTCACGACCGCCTATCTGCATGCGAATCTCCCCTATGACATATATGTCAAACCGCCGGCCGAATTTCAGACTGCGGACTATGTCTGGCTTCTGAAGAAGGCCCTATACGGTTATCCGCAGACAGGCCGTCTTTGGTACGACGTGCTGTCCGGGGAGCTCATTACCGAACACAAATTCAAGCCTCTCACGCTAGACAGGGCCTCTTTCGCAAAGCATGGGAGTAGCCCCCAAACTAACCAACTGGTGTCCTTTCACGTCGATGATGGCTGTCACGCTGCGTCACAAGAAAGGCACACCAAGATGGTGAAGTTGTTCGAAAAGAGATGATTCCGGTGCAAGGACCTAGGCAAAGCCACCGAATTCAAAAACATTCAGATCATGCAGTCTGAAAAGGGGATTACTCTGCATCAACGTAAGTATGAGTTGTTGATCTTGGAGGAGTTGGGTTATATGAAGGAGATACCGGCTAAAACGCCATTCACTTCTGATAACCCCGCTCCCCTAAAGAAGGACCATCGCCTATTACGTTATGATCTTATTTGCTTGATATGGATGCTTATCTTTTTGGCTGTTCACACCCGGCCACTCCTCATATGCCCTTTAAGCATAGCAGCTAAGTCCAAGTCCCTAACCCGGGATGTCTTGCACAGAATGTTCTTGTGGCTTCTGACCCCACGAGCGTTATTTTTCAGAAGAGGAGATCGAAATTTACGGACGTTGCTAGAAACTAATTTCTCGGTTCCTAAAACTCCGAAATCTTGGAAACCTAATCTGGAATCTTGCGCAGCGGCCAACGCAATCGATGATATCATTGGGAAACCCGTAATGCCGAATGGACATGTTCAGCGTGCCAGTTCTCGCTCATGTAGACAGAATTATTGCGGAACAACCGATACTCGGATTTGTAGACTCGGATTTTGCGGGGGATAAAAACTCACGTAAATCAAGATCCGGATACATTTACTTATTCAACGGGACACCAATTTCGTGGTTTTCTAAACTGCAATCCGTGATAGCCTAGTCTACATTAGAGTCCGAGACTGTTTCAGCAAATGAGGCGGTCAGAGAACTTCTTGCATAACAACAAACTTACGTGATATCGGAATAAATCTTGAAGGCCCTACTCCTCTTTTCGAGGATAACGAAGGAACGATATTATTGTCGGAGAGAGGACTAGGGGAAGCTAGGACCAAGCACATAGAGGTCCGATACCACCTTCTAGCGCAACTCGTGAGAGAAGGAAAGGTCAAACTATTCCGGGTCCCTACGGAGGAAAATATCGCAGATGTATTCACCAAAATACTTTTACGGTAGACAAATCAATTACCTGGCTGGAAAAATCTCCGTTGTGCTTAGTAGGGAGAATTGCGCTAAATTCAGGATAAAATTCGATCAATTCCCGTATTAGTAAGGATTATCATCTTGGACTTCGTTTACATTCCCCCCGGGGTATGTAATACAATAATTTTCTCACATATTACACATAAGTTGTACAGGTGAGCGAATATACGAGTGCCGACGGGGCCCGGTGGCGAATGACCGGCCATTGCTCATTCCAGATGTTAGTATTTGAGGTTGTCAAACCGTGACGACTTCACCCGGTTTCCCAACCTGAAATACTACTGATGATCTCATTCCTTTTGAGACATTGGTATTTCAGGTTGTCTAACCGTGATGACTTCGCCCGGTTTCCCAGCCTGAAATACTACGAAGATCTCGTCCCTTTTGCTCGTTCCGTTCCAACTTCTATCTGCTTCGCTTCAACTTCTATATCTATACACTTATATACATAAAAATCTATAAGAAGCCGACATGGAGTCCGGCTGGTCGGTGAACGTGCCACACGGGATTGTGGAACAACACGGAAGTACGTCAGACCAGCCGGATGTACCAGACAGACCGATAATTTTAGATATCGTGTCTTTGTTCATATATTATATTATTTTATGTTCCTTTTTTTATTCCGCTCTACGGGAAGCGCTGTCAAATTTATAAATTCATACCACCGGATAGATAAGTAACATATAGTTCAAGTTGATCATACCTTTTGATAGACCAGTACAGATGGATACATTATCATATGTCTTATTTTTATATATTATGGTTACTTGCGCGATCATAGTATATATATATCAATATTATATGTGTATTATGACCATACCGTACTTGCGTTACATACATAATGTTACTCAACATAGGATAGGGGGTGCGTAGGACCTAATCCTCTTCTCGTCGACCAGGCCTAGCTTGACTAGGGGAGCTGCCCTGTATGTAATCTAGTTGATGCATACTTGCCCTAGCAAGCCGGGTAGCAACCATCGACATAACCTCTTGGAGAGAGTGAGGGTTAGAGTGAGTAATATTATTATGTTTTAAGTCTGTGTTTTTATAATTTTCACAGAATAGATGTATTGGGACCTACAGTGTCGGCCGGCCCGTACATTACATAGTGGCATCAAGTGTTGTCCGGCTTGTCGTTACTTGACTCTTATGCTTGGTCTGCCCCTCTACAGTTGAGGTACGACTAAGTGTCAGAGTAGCTGTTCCGGTTACATCTGGAGCCACTAACAAAATTGAACGGGGTTTTGCTTTTGCTTTTCGTGAGGTTCACGAAAAGCTCAAGTTCTCACGTTTTTCTTGCCTTGCTTTTCTTGAGGTTTTGACACCTCGGAATTTCCGACAGAAAAGGGTGTTGACCTTTTTCAAGTTTTGCTTTAGACAGTTGAGCTCTCCTTAGGGGGAGAGGGATAGAAACAGTTTGTGTGTGAGGTGTAGGAGCACGCACATTTGTTTTGTATTCGGTTGGAGGAAACAGGTGTCACCAGCATAACTCATAAGCTGTGTGTGGAGCAGTTGTGTGTGTGTGCTGTGTGTGTCATTTGTTGCTTTCTCACATCTCTCTTCTCTTTCTCATTTCGATATGTTACCACGTGAGAATAGGAGGAGGATGTTGACAGCAAGCAGCCCTTATTCTACACCAGCGTATACTAGGGGGGGTGGGTCTTTGGTACCTTCCTCTCTTGGTACACGTTTTATGGGGGCAGGAGCCCTCACAGCGTCGAGTTCGTCGACAACAGGGGGAACACCTCCCTCTTTGCACTTCATCTCTGCTCGTCTGGAAGACGATTTGAAGACGATGTGGCAGTTTCGTCTCACAGGTGATAGTTGGGCGGACCAGTTACCGTCCACAAAGGCATTGCAGACGGTCAGACAATGCATTAATGCTATCTCGCCTGGTTCGACGAGGAACGTGTGGGACACACTTGTGATCGGACGCACCACAGTGGCCAATGTTATGGTGGCAGCAGAGATGGTGGTTCAGATTGCAGAAGCTGTGGGCATGGGGACCCACTACTGGACGCCTGAGAGGCTGGATGCGTCCAGATTGATGGCATCAACGGAGGGAATGGTCGATCTCAATATAGCGAGGTTGGGACAAGTCCAAGCTGAAGCCTGGGGCACCACTGCCATGGCTGGAGACCTTTCTCGTGACTTTGTCAAACGTCACGGACAGCCTGTGTACGACTTGGTTGGCTGTTGGCAGTCTTGGGATGTCTTGGATCAAGGGCATCCAAGATGGACTGAAGTGCAAAAGTTTGCTCAGTTTCACAATCAGGTTTGGGCCAGAGTGTCACCCACTGTGCACGCAATAGGCAACTTTATTTTTCGGCCCAAGAGTGGTGTTGGGGCTAAAGTGCTCTCAATAGACGACGTTTTCACGCCCATTTTCGACGCAATGGATGGCTTCTGGGACAAGGCAGTCTCAGGGACAAAGCCCACTTGGGCTACAGCGGGATCGTCTGAAAATCTCGTCACGTTGGAACGATTGCTGGTAGTGGATGCCATCGTTTATATGGCCAAAGCTTTTTATCGTTTTGCTGTGGCTTGGGATGGCCAGGCAGAACGACGAAAGCTTGCGGTTTCGTCATGGAACCGTAAGATGGAAAAGAACGACGAGGAACGACGTCGTACTATTGAACGTCACCAGAAGGATGTGGACCGCCTTCTGGGTGACCAGAAGGCTTTTGCTCTGGACAATCAGAAGGTTGCAATTCCTAGGCATATCTCTGAGCTTCGTATGTGGCTGACAGAGGTTCGTCGGGTCTGTCGTTCAGCTAACATTTATACGCCTAAGGATGTGGCCATAGTGGCTGATAGGTTCTTTCGTTGTCAGTCATCGGTGGACAACGAATGGCTTATGCAAAGCGAGGTGTGGGCAGCTTTTTGGGGAAAGCTGCAGTCTACTCGGTTCGACGCCATGTGTGTCGATAGTATTGGTCTGATGCTCGCAGAGAAGATGGGCTACCATGTTTTTGCCTCTAAGTCACAGGAGGTCAGTCAGCTGCAGGCGGAGGTCAAGTGGATGGTGAATAAGAAGCCTGTACTCCACTACATGTTCCAGAGGATAATGGACATGGTGATTATGCTCACACCTGCAGAAGCCTTCAAATTGACGGCTGTGGCATTGTTCGATCTGAACAATCAAGTCTTTATTAAGATGGCGAAAGAGATTCAGACGGACACAGAGGTATGGGAATACCTCCTCAAGGGTACTGGACAGTCTACCCCTGAGGCCAGTCCGGAGATATGGAACGTGGATGAAGACGTGTTGGGGAAAGTCATGCGTCGAGTCCAGAAAACCATCATCGATGAGTGGAAGTGGTCGGGTCCGAGGTCAGGGACTCCCACTCAAGGTAATCAGAACCAGGGGGGAGGGGATGGTGCGGGACCATTCGAGCCCGGGGATGAAGTTTATTGGGGCCAGGGGTACTCGCGCAGGGGACCTCAGTTCTATGGTCAGAGACCCCAAGGGGGGCCGGGGCAAGGTCGTCAACGGTTCCAGAGGTCATACTACAACCCCAGGGTGCATAGGCCGTTGTGCATGAAGAAGGCGGGAGCCTTGTGGCTCAAATCGGGAGCCATGTGCAAGAGCAATTGCCAGAATTTTCATCCTGAAGGCTGGGATGACTCGGTGCAGAAGGAAGTCTTGAGGAAGGTACGCTACGACTATCCAGTGGGTCCCTTCCATGGCTTGTTGAATACGAATAAGTATTCGCAGGAGCTCAAGAACCTTCAGGATCGTGATCGGAAGGCATACGATCAGAAGGGATGGACGGATCCTGGTGAGGCACCTTATTTGAAGGGTGAATGGGAAAAGTTCAGGGTATGGAACCCTCTCACTTCAGATGGCGGCGACGCACCGGCGTCTATGGGAAGAGATATCCCGGGCAGGCACGGGAATGAATCCGTGGACCCCTCATGGAATTTACGGGGGTCATCGGATGCGTCCTCAGCAAGGTCGGCTGCTAGTTCTTCGTCGAGCTCGTCGTCTAGTTCGAGCGATCGGTCGGATCGAGGGCACCTTGACAACCGACGTAGTCGTTCAAGGTCAAGAGATCGTCGTAGTGATCGTGAGGTCACTCATGTATCGGGCGGTCGTCATTACGACGAGAGGGATGAAGCCCGAGATCGACGAGGATACGATCGAGGAGGGCATGTTCGTGGCGGATACGACCGAGGACGACGCGATTCACGGAATCGAGATAGGTCACCGGAGCGGAGCCGAGATCGATCTCCACCGCGACGTCGGGGAGGGCGTTCAGATTCACGGGAACGTCCCAACTCAAATCGGAGCCCGCAGTGGGGCGGCAATCAGGGTAGTTCCCTTTTTCCTAATGCAAATGTGTATGGGGGGGGTGCGGGAACTTTTCCCTCATCGCATATGCAGCAGGCGGGAGCAGGTGCTTACTATGCGGGTCCAGCTCCGGGGCAGCAGTTACCAGTAGGCTACGGGCAGCCGATGCAGCAGCAGTTCTACCAAGGGCAGCCACAGCAGCAGGTGGTTGCTTATGGGGGACAGTCTTACATCCCTCCAGCACCAATCTTGCCTGCTCCTGGTATGCCGATGGGAGGCGGTCAGGGGACCGTCGGAGGGCAGATGCCTCCGCAGCAACAAGTCCAGGGTATGGCGTTTGGTATAACGCTAGTGGACATGTTGGTGAATGTGCAGGGCAAAGCATTAATGCAAGTGCGGGGCCAGGGATCCCAGGAGGCAATGCCAGCGCCTGACTCGGAGGTCGGGAGGGAGAATAAGTCGGGTGAGTTGCCTGTCGGCCACGAAGGCGACATGGTTACTCATGACCTGCGATTTGATGATATGACACGCGTGGTAACGCGGGGAGTCCAGGAAGCTACGGACGCGGTGGCCTTGGAAGGCCAGGATGGACAGAATGAGCAGGCTGAGGACCTTGATAGTCACAGGAACACTCTATGTCCGGTGATGAATAAAGGCACGGACCTTAATGTGGAGTTAGCGTCGGAGGCGCTTGATAGTAAATATTTTGGTGGTTATGAAGCACTTTCAGCGGACGGGTGTGGCCCGGGGAAAGCTGAATTGCCTTTATTATTCACTAAAATTTTTATTGAGGATGTACAGCAGGAATGCATTGTGGGCAATGATACAATGGCATCTCTGAATGTACTCAGGAAGGAATTTATTGAACTATGGAGCAGGGAACCATGGTTTAGACACGGGTTTTGGCCGTGTCGGTTGAGGATCAAGGGAGTGGGAGGCATGACCGGGGTCTCAGGGTCAGTCATGCTTACGTTCCTTTTGAAAGACGGGAAGTCTTTCTCTCATCGGTTTTGGGTCGTCCCAGCCTTTGCTGGTGGTCTCCTGTTGGGGCTGCGGAACCTCAGACGAATGCACGCTCGGATTTATACGGATCTGAACGTGGTGCAGTACGGTGGATCCGAGGTGGCTCCGCGGTACGAGGTAGTACCGTATGAACCTTTACGGCGGGAAGGCCAATGTGCGGTAGCGCACGATTTGGATGTGAGTGTCTCACCAGTCATGCGCGCTGACTGGGGGTGGACAAAGGTGGTGTCCGAGGGCACGGAGCCTTCGGTCACACCCCACATTCAGGAGCCTGTAACAGCCTCGTTCTTCCATGTATGCACAGTAGAGTCGGGGGACTCTGGGGAAGCAAGTGTGGTTGCTGACAATTCTGACGACAAGATACAGGAGACGGAATATGTCATGACCACAACCTTTGGCTGGGCCTACAGGGACCCACGCGACGTGAGGGTCGTGAACGTGGACTGTAGGGATTCCGCAAAGGATGAGGCGGTAGTGGCCGCGATAGACGCGAGGTTGGAACACCTCTACGCAGCAAAAGCGGAATTGTTGCGGGGTACGATTGCGGGCATGGAGGATGCCGGTGATCAGCATGTCTATATAGATGTGCATTCGACCACGACGTCTCATGTGGTTTGGAATGTTACCCAACATAAGCTGCCGGTCAAGCAGCCTAAGCCGATCGTAGAAGCCTTCTTGAAGAGTCACTGGGATGATAATTTGTTTTTCCCTAAGGGAGTCAAGGCCATTAAGGAGGTCTTGAAAACCAGGCTATCGGTGGATGATTTCACTATAGTCATCCCAGTGGGAACTCGGACGGAAATGTGGTGGCAGGATATAGAGGATCATCTTATTGATGACCCGGTCCCGATCCCACATAGAGGCCATAAGCTGGTCTTGGCTTTACGATTGGGGACGAAGGAGAAGGCGTTGGCTTATGGGGCCAAGTTAATGCAACGTGAGATGGCGGATGTGAGAAAGCAAGCCTTCTCTTGGATATCGGGTATATATCACCGCACGCATGCAATGCAATATGCCATTATCATAGATCATGTGGCACAGCTTGCCCAGTGGAGAGGCAAGGAGGAAACTAGGTACCATGGGACGATGGTACGTGAGGATGAGCGGCCTATTCCGATGGAGGATGTGGCGCAGTTATCACGTAAGGCCTCTCATAAGGAGATTGAGGAGGCTAGGATAGCCGCGGAAAAGGCTATTGCGGAGAAATATAGTACTTGGGAAGGTACTATGAAGGAGCGAGATGCCCTCAAGGGTATCTTGGAGAATAATATGGAGGTATTTGGGCCTCTTGAGGCGGGCTCTGTTCGGGGTTACGAGGCTAACTTTGGACGGAAGCTGGGTGAAGACGTGGTGGGTCACAGGAGACCGTCACGTATGAGCTATCACGAGGATCGGATGGCTCGGGAAATCACTCAGGAGCTTTTGGAGAAGGACATCATTGAGGCACGCTTATCGGAGGTGTCTTCACCTGTGCGTATGGCGCCCAAGCCGGATGGGTCCTTACGTATGTGTATCAATTACTATAGGATCAATAAGATTCTGAAGCAGATCGAGACACCGGTACCGGATCTCAGGAAGGGGATCAACCGGCTCAAGCATGCGAAGGTGTATACTACGCTTGATCTTAAGAGCGGGTTTTGGCAAATCCCTCTTAATGAGTCATGTCGGTATCTCACAGCGTTTATGGTTGGAATGACTACATACGTGTGGAAGGTATTACCGATGGGTCTTAAGTGCTCTCCGGGTCTATTTCAGCATGCTATGACTAAGATGCTGGGGAAGGAGTACGACGATGAGGCGACGGTGGCTCGTCTTGGGTCGACGGAGGATTATGCTTTCTGTTACATAGATGATATTATCATTTATTCAGAGAGTATGGAGAAACACGTGGAACACGTGCAGGACGTCTTGCGACGTATAAGCGCGTTTGGATTGCGCTTGAATGCACAGAAATGTGACTTCGCACAAAGAAAGATACAGTACCTGGGATATGAGATCTCAGAGGGTCGGTGTGCGATTGCATATGAAAAGAGGAACTATGTAGCGTCTATGCCGATGCCAAAGACTCGGACGGACTTACATTCCTTTATATCGCTGGCTCAGTATTATGGTGAATTCATTCCGGGGTTTGCGGAAAGAGTAGCGGTGGTCAGGAAATTCCTGAAGCAAGGGGTCGGGGACGACCCATGGCCGGAGGAAGTCACGAGAGTGATAGCGGAGCTCAAGGATGAGATCGCTAAAGACCCAAGGCAGGGAGGTCGAGTTCTTATGTTACCTGACTGGAAGGAACAGTTCGTGCTCGACACTGACGCGTCTTCGTACGCGGTAGGAGCGGTGCTTCAACAGATGGACAAGTCCATTGGGCAGTTGCGGCTTGTTATGTTCATCAGCCGGCAGCTGATACCGGCGGAAAAGGAATACTGCACAAGGCAGCGGGAAGCACTCGCTATAGTGTGGGCTTTCCAGAGGTTGCGGGAATACCTGTGGGGTACTCCTAACATTTTGGTTAGAACGGACCATCATAACCTGCTATGGCTCATGTCTGGAGATCATACAGGTAGGTTGGCCAGGTGGCAGTTGGAATTGGCGGAGTATGACTTCACCATTCATTACATCAAGGGCAAAAGGAATGTTGTCCCTGATTTTTGTTCTCGGTATGAGGACAAGAGTGGACAGAAGGATAAGGCCGTTGATGATTTACAGCGACGTAATACGGTCAAGGAGGTGCGAATGGCACAGTTTGAATTTCGAACGCCGGGGGCGGTGTTCGCAATCATGGGTCATGATGTGGATCTACATGATTGGGAGGAACAGGGAGCGGAAGACACCAAGTTGCCATCGGGGCTTTGGTATCATCCGTTCACGCATAATAACAATCAACGTGACACGCGCAGCGAGGAAGTGTCTGCGTTGGAAGCAGTCGAGGTAGCGGCACGAGACAAATGTGCATGCTGTTACAAGCCGATCGCGAGAGAGGCGTGTGAGGATATCCTATGGGCGGAAGCAAGGACCGCGGATAGGAAAGAGGGGGAGGATGTTATGGAAGGAAGGCAGGGTGCCTTTAACGCGGTCTTGTTACCGAAGGGCCCGATGTGCCTTAACTTGGAGGATGAAGAAAAAGTTAAGGAGGAACATCTTTTTCAGTTACCGGAGGCACATCCGGAAAAGGTTCGATTCCAGTTGGAAACTGACACGGCAGTCAGACTGGCGTCGGTGGAAACTTTTCGGACTTTCACAAAGGAAAGTACGGAGTATAAGGAGTTGAGAGAACATCTGCTCAATCCACAGGCAAGGCCCGAGGACATTGACATAAGGAAACTCAAGCGGTGCTTGGTACTAAAGGATGGACTCCTTTGGTATATGGGAAAAGATGGCGTATATACCAATGAGGAGGATCGATGGTTGTTATGGGTTCCGCAGGAACTCAGAACGTCTTTGTTAATTGCGGCGCATCATTGTCCTATGCAGAGCCACCCGGGGGTGGAAAGGATGACGTGGTCGTTAAGGAGACGTTTTTGGTGGAATAACCTGGGAGAACGGGTTAAGGAGTTTGTGAAGGGTTGTCCTCATTGTCAGATGGCCAAGTTGCCATATAGGCCGAAGATGGGGCTTAAGGGTGAATATGATATCACTCTGGATATTTTCGATACCTTGCATATCGATCATGTGGGTCCTTTTCCAGAGGCGGGAACGGAAAAATTCAAATATCTCTTAACGGTTATTGATCGAACTTCCAATTATGTCATTACTGTCCCTGTTACGGATGTGACAGCGGAAGTGACAGCGGCGGCGCTGATTGATCAGGTATTCGGCCGTATTGGGATACCGAGAAGGATTATTTCGGATAGAGGAACGAGTTTCGCGAATGAGGTTTCGCAAAGGATTGCCAAGTTCTTTGGGTTCGATTGGCAGTATGTGACTGCTTTTAACCCAATGGCGAATGGTAAGATTGAACGCGTTCACAGGACGTTGAAAGCAGCGTTGAAGACTTATTGTAAGAACAGCCAGCTTAACTGGGTATATGTGGTACCTATGTTCACGTTTGCTGTCAACAATTTAGCTTCGGCGTCGTTAGGCGGACACGCGCGGGGTGTCAGTCCGCATCAGGTGGTCTATGGACGGGCGTTAAACACGCCGACGGAACTGTTGTTTCCGCCTGATAAGTGGGAACCGTGTGAACTGTTAGGAGTTCGCTTACGAGCGATCGCGGAAGCACGGAGTGCGATTGAGAAGTGTCGGGAGACGCTGAGAGAGGTTCAGCGGGAACAGGAAATGGGCAAGTACTCTCATGTGGAGTACAAGGAAGGTGATACAGTGTTGCTGTATGTACCGACGGTACCGAAAGGGGTATCGATTAAGTTTTACAATAAGTGGCATGGGCCATTTAAGATAGTACGTCAGACGGGTGCGTACAATTACAAGATTGCACCTACGGGGGCACGTGGAAGGGAACAGATTGTTCATGTTCGTCGGTTGGCGAAGTTCAGTCCTTATTTGCTGGAGGACGAGAATGAGGAACAAGCGCTGAGGCGTATTGCACCAGCGTTTAGACAGCCGCCAGCATTGCTTACGCGCAAGGAGCGTGAGGAGGCGTTGCGAAAGCAACAGAAGGAAGAAAAGGCTGAGCTGGACAACAGGATCGTTCGGCTTCGGACGTCAAGGTAGACGTCAAAGATGGGAGGGAAATTCCGAAGTCATCGGAAATGTCAGATCGGAAAGGCACGGTATGGAAGAAACCGTGGATAGCCGGTAAGGAAGTGGCTAAGATCGACTGGCAGGTTGATAAGTTCTATCTATGTCGACCGCACGAGGATACGGTCATGGATAAGGACTTTGATTATTTCTTTTTAATGCAGGTTACGTATGTACAGCCTAGAACGCGGGTACGGGCTGCGTTGGGACTTGCTCCGACAATGCACTTTTGGAGGAGCAAGAGTGTTATTGATATGACGCGGGAAAGAATCTTTGCGCCAGTATTTCGAGACGGCAAAGATTTGGAGCAGTGGGATGCGTCCATCGAGAAGGACGATGAGGATTTTACACCATGGACGGTGCAAATGATGCCAAGGGTGGTGTTGGATATGCCGTTCGAGTTAACAGAGGAAAGGAGGATTCCGCTTCGTATTTGGGACGAAGTCCAAAGTGCGGGCATATCATTTTTGTTGATAGGTGCACCAAGATGTGAGAAAGAAGTGGCGGCGAAGAAGAGAAGGGCTAAAGAGACGCAGTCGGAAGCAGTAGAGCACAGGGGTCGAGGACGATCTCGGAAACAAGTCAAAACGTGAAGCTACGAAGTCTGATGTCGCTTACGGATCATTGGCTACTTTGATTTTTCTACGGGAAAGGGGAGATCAAGACGGGGCATTTCTTTTAATGCCTGAGGTGAAAGAGCTAGGCTCGGGGGCACGAGTTCTCATGGGAGACTCGCACTGGACGTGGACCAATTATTTTTACTTATTCGACAGCCGGGATGCTTCATGTCATGTATCGGTCGGTCGAGGGCGCCTTCGAATGAGGAGTCAGTCTTTGGCGTGGGGGTCGACCGCTTACATCGGCTTCCCCCAAGGTGGCAAAGGGATTGTCGGCCGGCCCGTACATTACATAGTGGCATCAAGTGTTGTCCGGCTTGTCGTTACTTGACTCTTATGCTTGGTCTGCCCCTCTACAGTTGAGGTACGACTAAGTGTCAGAGTAGCTGTTCCGGTTACAACAGTTACAATAATTTAATAATCTACTTTGATCCAGGGGGAGTGTTAGATATATTAATATAATTAACCGGATAGTCAGTATGGGCCGGCATATGTAATGTCACCGTGACAGTGTGTCGTTAGAGCCATTATGTTAGACCTATTAATATAATTAACGGATAGTCAGTATGTGCCGGCATATGTAATGTGTGTCGTTAGAGCCATTACGTATGTCCGGCCTAGTATTGCTGTTGACATTCAAGACAACAAAAAAAATTGATTTTTCTGTTTTGGTTGGAATTTCAGTTTTGGTTGGAATTTTGATTTTGGGTGAAAATTTGAATTTTCAAATTAACCGCTATATTCGTCCGCAAAATATCGTAAATTTTCGCGAAATGTTACCGTTAAATTTGAAAATTTGAATTTTTGTCACAAAAATGAAAAACTGTCACAAAAATGAAAATCTGACACAAAAATGAAAAACCAATTTTTGTTGTTGTCTTGAATGTCAACAGCAATATATAATTGTGCCGTCCCTTGGGGCCCTTTTCTCAATAAAGTATCTACTGTAGGACACAGCAAGTATACTGCAGATTATTAAGTTAGTCTCACATGAAGTATAATATTAACACTAGTACGTGCAATTGACTGTGACGAACTATCCAATAGAAACCGTCACACTAAAATATTAATACTTGTCACTCTCAGGAGTAAGTATCAATAATGACTTGAACTTGAATATTGACTTGAACTCAGGCTTAACCATCCTAGTGGCATCGATGCGAATTTATCATGTGTGGTTAGCTCTCTGTTCGAAGTCACCAGGAGACTTACGTGTTCATTATATGATTTCTAAGTAATATCGTTCAACTTTTGGCGGAATTCACTGTTCTCGTTAAGCTTAAAGAGTTCTGTATTATAATACAATATCATAGTATATCATACGCCGTTCGGAGCTGGTACAATAAGTGAGTTGACCGGGAACCCCTGGGAGACGAATAAACCGGCAGAGAGCACCTCTGAGCAGTCCACATTCTAAGGTTACAGTAGATAGAAATCAGGTAATTATTTAATAATGAGAGTAAATACATCAGGTTTTAACAATCGTTACTAGTACGTTCGTACTAACCAAAGAAAGTTTCTCAAGTGTCCAAAGTTTTCTGGGTGAGAGAACAACGTTCTCGAGAACTAGAGCTGAGCTCAGTTGAGTGTCCTCAATAAGCTTAATACGTTGGGGCTTGCAGCCTCTCCTACCTCACTCTTCCACACACAGAGCACACACATATGAAACACACTTTCTCTTTCTCTCTCTCTCTCTCTCTCTCTCTCTCTCTCTCTCTCTCTCTCTCTCTCTCTCTCTCTCTCTCTCTCGTGAATCCACGTGTAAGTGCGTGTGTGTTGAGGCTGCTGGTTATTAATTTGTAAACGGCGCAGTGTTCTCTGAGACGCCACAACCAAGGTTCGAGCCTCAATGACTGCCTAGATCAAGACTAAATTAACTTATTTCTGCGATATGGAAAAAAAAATTAAAAAAATTATGAGTCAATGCGATGTTAATCGCGCTGGCTCCTTTAGCTCGTCGTGATGGCGAGCAAGATGTGATCGCCACGCATACCAAACCCGCATCCACGTCGAAGGTCTTTCGCACCTGATCTCACTCACTACAATGCTTCCCAGACTGCGCTGTTGCACTTGAAGCCAGATCCGAACCTGTAACACATGCCAGGAAGTCGTTAACCAGGGACCAGAACTTGGACCCGAGCACAAGCAATAGAAAATAGGCAAATAGACAACGTACGCAATCTGCCAAACTTTTTCCCCACGCTTGATGAGCCCATGCTTCTCCAAATAGCCCAGCTCATACCTAAAGCACGCGAGCGCGAGAGATGGGAGCACAGCGCATACACACATGCCTGTACACACTCGAAGAAAACTTTTCAAATCGAGAACGAGCAAAAGAACTAAGACCAGATGGAGGAGGAGGATGTGTTGCCAAAGCGTCGCAGCACCGCCTTAGAGGCCTCTAGATGCTTCTGGTCCTGAAACAACAGCAGATCTTTTTGCTGGCAGTCGCCCATAGGCAGCATACACAGGTGACGATTTTCACATGCGTGTCAACGCGTTCGATACACTTAATATGTCATGTACTTAGTATTATGGCATGGAAATTTGAAAAGAACGCAGAAGAAGTTATATCTTCGGTGCTCTTCTACAACAAAGTTTAATTGAAAGAGACAAAATAGAAATTTGCGGGCGGAGAAATGCATGGCGGGTGCAACAACCAGCTGGAGGGCGGATTCGATGGCCTCGATCACGGCACGCCCCCCCGCGTGTATGCAGAAATGTGAAATGGCCTTCTGGAAATTAGGCACGTAGGGCTTAACGTCTTTTTTGCGCACTTTCCGGTTGAAAAGATTGACAAAGAATTTGATCTGCTCGCTCCAGGGCAGGATGGATGGTCCAAGCGTGCTGATGTTGACCCGCAGAGCCTTGCCCGCCACCCCCATCAGCTCCTTAGAAAGACGCACGCCCGTCAGCCCCTCTTGGTCAATGTCCTGGTAGACTGCGTTGTAGCTTTTGTCGTCTGCGCCCTAACAAAGTCCATGCATGGCGTCGTGTACAGAATCTGCACCGCAAACAAGGCGAAACCATTTCATTTATATCTTATATCTTACAAGCCTCTGATTATAGCAAATATAATTTATAAACAGAATTACTGGTATGAACTTGAGCCTTCCTGGAGGCCCGACCTATGCCCACTTTAATAGGTGTGGGTGCGTATAAAGCATTGATAAATATCTTTATCACCCTGTAAGAGGATTTTTTTTCCAGTGCTTAGTTCTGCCAAGCAAGGAAAATATGCGCTTTGGGAAGTAGAGACGTGCATCAAGTTGAAACAGTTATGTTTTACCATGTGTGTTCGTATGGAGTGTAGCAGCCTATACTTGGCTCGTCTCCTGCTGCTCCACTTGTTGGACAGGAGGATCGCCGCGCCACCACAGCGAAAGAGTGTGTTGGAAATGAGCATGCCCTTCTCCTGGCCTTGGTACCAGTTCTGGGTGAGGTTCTCAGTGGACACGACCACTGCATTGCAGTTCTTATAACTCTGCAAGAGATCTTTAGCAAGATGGATTGCGATCACACCTACAAGCGACAAAAGGTATTCCGCATGATAAGAAATAGACATATGAGCAGATTATGCACCGAAAAAAGTAAAAAAGACTTGAGGAGGAACGATCTCTACATATACAGTCTGTGTATGTAACATGCCACAGGTAATTATCGGGAATGGGTGTGCAGCCAACCGGCAGAGCAGCCCATGCCTCCCAGGTTGTAGGACTGGATATCCGACCTGTCCCACGCAGATCAAGCAAATCTAGGCATTGGGGGGAGGATGGAAGGTAATGACCTCAGCTTGTATTTGTTAACTATCATGGAGGCAAGGGAAGGAGTAGGACAGAAGAGTGAGCAGTTTACAACCTGCCAGAAGTGTAACAGATTTAATAGTCTAAAATAGCTGACAATCGAAGGACCAGTATATCAATCTCCTCTGGTTTAATGTGTGTCGTGGCGAAAAGTTTGTCCATGGAGCCGTAGAGCACCATTTCAGCCTCTTCGCGCGCAGCTTTCAGATTCAGCGAAGGCTTCTTGCCTGTGCGTGTTGTCATGTGTAAGCAGTTGCAAGCAGGAGAAAAGCTGTACCCGTGCGGAGCGCTTGCATGATGGAGTGCGGAAAGTAGGTTTCATCCCCTAACCCTGTGTCACGACATGCGTCATCAGATGGACAAGGTTAAAGGGCGCAATTTTCCCGCAAAAAAAGTGAGCCCTGGAAGACAGTTCCGTACAATAATATATATATATCTTTCTTTCATTTCAGGTATGAGTGAGGTTGCCTAAGCTGAACATCTCACATATCTCGTGTCAGGTATGAGTGGAGTTGCCTGTGCGTTCGGAGAGCTTGTCCATGAAGGACAGGCTGTCCTCGCTGAAGTCCATGACGCGCTGCATCTTGCGAAAAGCCTCAGTGGAAATCTGGCACTCCGGCGGCGGGCTGTACGTAATAAAATCCAGCAAGTATACCTAGAGACATGTTGAAATGTGACAACCAAGACATCGAATTGAGGAATTGTGAAGCAGTTGAGTGCAGACCTGCCGCTTCCGGTTCACTTTGCGCGTGAAGATCAACACGACTATGATGGCGGTCAGAATGATGAAGTTGTTAGTTGAACAGAGCTTCGTCAGATTGTCCACAGTGAAAGTTTCCTTGATCCTATGCAGAAGATTTATCACTGAGAAATGCAACCAAGTAGGCACTAAAGGAAATGACAAGGACAACTGTAGGGTTAGTCGGTGGAGATGAAGGAAAGAGGGCGCAAGTGATGCGGAAGCATTGGACACGGCGATGCTGACCAGTCGCGAGTGGAGGCATCCATGGCCAGGTAGACCAGTCTGCGTAACGTGTCGGTCCCCGAAGACCACGCCGAGTACGTCCACAGCGTCAAGAGAGGAATCGCCATGGAACTGAACTCCAGAGTTTTGTACCCGTCCCAAATAGCTGAGAACCTGTCGTAAGTCAAGGTCAGACATGGGCCAACAGCGACACCAATGGAGCAGAGACGCAGAGGTGACGTACTGAGGATTTTCGATGAGCTCTCTAATACCTGCCTCAACGTCACCATCGCTCGTGTCCGCATAGCTGCAAAACGAAAATACACAGTGGCGGTTAGTTCGCTGTTATTAGTTAGTTGGGTTTGTGACAGGAGAATGAAAAAAACGATTAGTGGGCTGGGGTTACGCGCGGGAGATCATGCGCTTGGACACGTCAACGGCCTGTCCGCGGTTGTAGGCAGGCACATCCGAGTAGAATTGAAGGTAGGAGCGGAGTTTCCAGTTCTCTAAAAACCCGGGCGTTGCCTTGAAACAGCCCTTGTCATCTCCTGGCGGCGGAAGGACCGGGTCACCGAGCTTAATACTACGTCACAGCAGACAAAGAAGCTGCGTCATCGCAGAGAAGGCACAAAGTCCTAGCTGCTTAGTCAGTTAAAAGTTGGCAAAGAGCAAAAAAGAATAAGGAAATAGGGAGACCACAAGACAAGACAGATGTTGAAACAGACAGCAGGCATTACGACGATCTTCACAAAATCTTCCCATCCCATACGCCAGGCGAGTGATGGGAAAACAACAA
>WBZZ01004985.1:47500-63300 GCA_019918135.1 Paulinella micropora
GAAGAAATAAGAAGAAGAAGAAGGAAGAAGGAAGAAGGAAGAAGGAAGAAGGAAGAAGAAGAGGAAGAAGAAGAAGAAGAAGAAGAAGAAGAAGAAGAAGAAGAAGAAGAAGAAGAAGAAGAAAGAAGAAAGAAGAAAGAAAGAAGAAAGAAGAAAGAAGAAAGAAGAAAGAAGAAAGAAGAAGAAAGAAGAAAGAAGAAAGAAGAAAGAAGAAGAAAGAAGAAAGAAGAAAGAAGAAAGACGAAGGAAGAAGGAAGAAGGAAGAAGGGAGAAGGGAGAAGGGAGAAGGGAGAAGAGGAAGAAGGGAGAAGGGAGAAGGGAGAAGGAAGAAGGAAGAAGGAAGAAGGAAAAGGAAGGAAGCAGGAAGAAGGAAGAAGGGAGAAGGAAGAAGGGAGAAGGGAGAAGGGAGAAGGGAGAAGGAAGAAGGAAGAAGGAAGAAGGAAGGAAGAAGAAGGAAGAAGGAAGGAAGAAGGAAGAAGGAGGAAGGAGGAAGGAGGAAGAAGGAAGAAGGAAGAAAAAAGAAAGAAGAAAGAAGAAAGAAGAAGAAGAAAGAAGAAAGAAGAAAGAAGAAAGAAGAAGAAAGAAGAAAGAAGAAGGAAGAAGGAAGAAGGAAGAAGAAAGAAGAAAGAAAGAAGAAAGAAGAAAGAAGAAAGAAGAAGAAGAAAGAAGAAAGAAGAAAGAAGAAAGAAGAAAGAAGAAAGAAAGAAGAAAGAAAGAAGAAAGAAAGAAGAAAGAAAGAAAGAAGAAGAAAGAAAGAAAGAAGAAAGAAGAAAGAAGAAAGAAGAAAGAAGAAAGAAAGAAGAAGAAAGAAGAAAGAAGAAAGAAGAAGGAAGAAGGAAGAAGGAAGAAAGAAGGAAGGAAGAAGGAAGGAGGAAGAAGGAAGAAAGGAAGAAAGAAGAAAGAAGAAAGAAGAAGAAAGAAGAAGAAGTAGAAAGAAGAAGAAGAAGAAAGAAGAAAGAAGAAAGAAGAAAGAAGAAAGAAGAAGAAGAAAGAAGAAAGAAGAAGGAAGAAAGAAGAAAGAAGAAAGAAGAAAGAAAGAAGAAGAAAGAAGAAGGAAGAAAGAAGAAAGAGGAAAGAAGAAGAAAGAAGAAAGAAGAAAGAAGAAAGAAGGAAGAAGGAAGAAGGAAGAAGGAAGAAGGAAGAAAGAAGAAAGAAGAAAGAAGACAGAAGACAGAGACAGAAGACGAAGACAGAAGACAGAAGACAGAAGACAGAAGACAGAAGACAGAAGAAGACGAAGACAGAAGAAGACGAAGACAGAAGAAGACGAAGACAGAAGAAGACGAAGACAGAAGAAGACGGAGACGAGGACGAGGACGAGGCGAGGACGAGGACGAGGACGAAGGACGAAGGACGAAGGACGAAGGACGAAGGACGAAGGACGAAGGACGAAGAGGACGAAGAGGACGAAGAGGACGAAGGACGAAGGACGAGGGACGAGGACGAAGACGAAGACGAAGAAGGAGAAGAAGGAGAAGAAGAAGGAGAAGAAGGATGAGGAAAGGAGGATGAGGAAAGGAGGAGGAAAAGGAGGAGGAAAAGGAGGAGGAGGAGAAGAAGAAGAAGAAGAAGAAGAAGAAGAAGAAGAAGAAGAAGAAGAAGAAGAAGAAGAAGAAGAAGAGGAAGAGGAAGAAGAAGAAGAAGAAGAAGAAGAAGAAGAAGAAGAAGAAGAAGAAGAAGAAGAAGAAGAAGAAGAAGAAGAAAGAAGAAGAAGAAGAAGAAGAAGAAGAAGAAGAAGAAGAAGAAGAAGAAGAAGAAGAAGAAGAAGAAGAAGAAGAAGAAGAAGAAGAAGAAGAAGAAGAAGAAGAAGAAGAGAAGAAGAAGAAGAAGAAGAAGAAGAAGGAAGAAGGAGAAGAAGAAGAAGGAGAAGGAGAAGGAGGAGGAGAAGAAGAAGAAGAAGAAGAAGAAGAAGAAGAAGAAGAAGAAGAAGAAGAAGAAGAAGAAGAAGAAGAAGAAGAAGAAGAAGAAGAAGAAGAAGAAGAAGAAGAAGAAGAAGAAGAAGAAGAAGAAGAAGAAGAAGAAGATGAAGAAGAAGAAGAGAAGAAGAGAAGGAAGAAGAAGAAGAAGAAGAAGAAGAAGAAGAAGAAGAAGAAGAAGAAGAAGAAGAAGAAGAAGAAAGAAGAAGAAGAAGAAGAAGAAGAAGAAGAAGAAGAAGAAGAAGAAGAAGAAGAAGAAGAAGAAGAAGAAGAAGAAGAAGAAGAAGAAGAAGAAGAAGAAGAAGAAGAATATATTGTTTAGCCACCAATTCTTTACCGTGTTTATTTGGTAAATTTCTTTTTTCCTGCTCTCATATATATTTCCAATTTGTTATCAATATTTGTTTTGATTGATCTCTAGGTTTACATTTGTCGTCATCTTTCCAACAAGGTTCTTATCGTGTACAAGTTTGATCTTTGATGTACAGAGGAATATACACATAGATACAAGGAGGAGGAGAGGGATGTGCGACAGAAGAGTTCAGCAGACCTCTTTCGGAAGGGATTTCATGACATCCTGATAGCTTTTCACTTTGCGGATGGGTGGAGGATTACGCGAATCGGCCAGAGGGTCTCCATTCGAGGTTTGAGGTGATGTAGTGGCATTGGAGCTGGAGTCTGGTGGGCTCAAACTCCTGCTTTCATCCTTCGACTCTGTGCTGGCAACCTTTTCCGCGCTCCTCCTCGATCTGGTGCTCATGAGCAACCAGGCTGACCTTTCCGAGTAAGACCGAAGCGAGCGAGGGGCAAAAAGGCAATAGTAAGCGAGATGGGCGGCCGGGCCATTCCAATTTTGCATTTCGTTAACGTGCTCCGCGATCGCACCGGCGAACACGGCTAAGAAGAAGTAGAAGAAGAAACAGAAGAAGCAGAAGCAGCAGCATTGGAAGCAGAAGCAATTGAAGCAGAAATAATGAAGCAGCATCAGCTTCAGAAGGAAGATATAGAAGGGATCAAAATATATTCTTGTAGAAGCAGAAACACAACAGCAAATAGCTAATGCTACCACTCTCCTCGCCAAAGAGTTTCTTACACTAAGGTTCCTCTTAGATTTTTGAGGCTATATTTCTTCTTCCGGTCCTTCTTCGTTCTTTGTTCTTTTATTGTAGTATAAAACTTACCAAGAACGAAGCACTACAAATAGGGACAGAGTTCAAAGAAAAAAAAGGTGCAGGGAAGAAACAAAACAAAGAAGAAGAAACAAGAACAAACAAGATCTACTGTTTCTTTGCGTTCAGTTCTTTCTTCGTCTTCCTAATTGTCTATTTGAACAAAACTTAAGGACGAAGAACGATAGGAAAGAAGAAGATATAGAGGAGTACTTATAGGGACAGAAAGAACGAAGAAAGAACACAAGAAAGGAGGTGTAAAGAAACAAGAACAAACAATATCTTCTTCTTCTTCTTCTTCTTCTTCTTCCTCTTCCTCTTCTTCTTCTTCTTCCTCTTCCTCCTCCTCTTCTTCTTCTTCTTGGATTCTTGGATTCTTTTTATTAGAGAGATAATCGTACAATTTTAAGTCACGGAGTAACTGCTAACAGCTATTGCCTAAAGCAAATCGCTGGCCGAGGCAGTGACCAGTGTCTGGGGTTGTAGTTATTAATATATATTTCGAGTCCGGCGTTACGAGCCTGATTTATTTTTAAGTATTGCTTAAGTTCTTTTTTAAATTGGCTTATGAAAAATATGGTCGGGTAATTTGTTGAATGTATTAGCATTAGTTTGCGTGAAGTGCGGGTCGTTTCTGTCTATATATAGTTTTCTTTTCTTGGAGTACCGGGTGTGGTGGTTATGCGCGGTGTTAGTACTAGTGTATTTATTATCATGCATTGGTTGGTGCTTTATTTTTGTTGAGTGTATGTATGGGTGCGTTTCGATGCATACCCTGTATATGTATAGGTTATAGATGTCTAGGAGTTTTAGTTTATGTAGTAGAGGGGCAGTATGGGAGCGCGGGGCTGCTTGCAGTAATAAGCGTATGATACGCTTATGGATATTGACGAGATGTATGTATTTTTTGTTTTTGTCATGTGTGCCCCATACACTTATATTATATATGAGGTGTGGGTAGACATGGAAGTAATATAGTTGTTGCAGGGTATGGGTAGGCAGGAGCTTATTAGCATAGGCTAAGATTTGAACCATAGGATAGACTTTGGTAACAACGTTGTGGACTTGTTGGTGGTGTTTAAGGTTACGGTGTAGGGCTATGCCAAGAAGCTTCGCTTGTTGGCATTGTTCTATCACCTGACTGTTTGTCGCAAGATGGATGTTAAAAGGTTTATGGAAAATCGTACATTGGGTCTTAGTTGGGTTCGGGACAAGGTTATTGGTATGGAAGTAGTTGATAAGGCGGTCTGAAGTGTATTGCGCGTTCTTTTGCAGTGCTGTGCTAGTTTTGGCTGTGACAACCAGTGTGGTGTCGTCAGCGTATGTATAGACTGTTCCATTGGTGATGTGTCGGGTGATATCATTTATGTATATTAAGGAAGAGGGTAGTTGATAGTGTATTGCCCTGGGGGATTCCATGCGTTATCGTTCGCGGTTGCGAGCGGGCATTTTGGGTGTGGACTTGTTGAGTCCTATTGGAGAAGTAGGAGGCAAAGCAGGCAAGGGTGCCTTCGCAGAAGTTAAAGTTATGTTTGAGTTTATATATAAGTTTATATGTTAGTTTACCTTCTTCTTCTTCTTCTTCTCTTTCTTTCTTTCTTTCTTTCTTTCTTTCTTTCTTCCTTCCTTCTTCCTTCTTCCTTCTCCTTCCTCCTTTCTTCCTTTCTTCCTTCTTCCTTCTTCCTTCCTTCTCCTTCTTCCTTTCTTCCTTCTTCCTTCTTGCTGCTTCCTTCTTCCTTCCTTCCTTCCTTCCTTCCTCCTTCTTCCTTCTTCCTTCTTTCTTCTTTCTTCTTTCCTCTTTTCTCTTTCCTCTTTCTTCTTTCTTCTTTCTTTCTTCTGTCTTCTGTCTTCTTATTTTCTTCTGTCTTCTGTCTTCTTTCTTCTTTCTCCTTTCTCCTTCTCCTTTCTCCCTTCTTCTTTCTTCTTTCTTATTCTTTCTTTTTTCTTCTTCCTTCTTCTTTCTTCTTTCTTCTTTCTTCGTCCTTCTTCCTTTTTCCTTCTTCCTTCTTCCTTCTTTTTTCTTCTCCTTCTTCTCCTTCTTTTCCTTCTTCTTCTTCTTCTTCTTATTCTTCTTCTATTTCTTTCTTTCTTTCTTTCTTATTTATTTATTTATTTTTGGTTCTTCTTCTTCTTCTGCTGCTGCTGCTGCTGCTGCTGCTGATTCTTCTTCTTCTTCTTCTTCTTCTTCCTCCTCCTCCACCTCTTCCTCTTCCTCTTCTTCTTCTTCTTCTTCTTAATAATAATAATAATAATAATGTATCTCCTGCCAATTGCTGAGCCAAAAGGCCATGTGCATCCAGTAATAATAATAATAATAATAATAATAATAATAATAATAATAATAGTGCTTCTCTGTCAATGGCTGATGCATTTCTGCACATGCGCCTCCATCGTCTCACCCGTGAGGGGAGTACGAAGAATTGACGATAGGCTCTAATGACGCCCCCGCAAGGGCAGTTCCAACACTTCCAGAAGGACCGGTATGTTCAATGAAAATACTGGTGGCACCGACGGGAATCGAACTGGCGACAGGGCCCAGATGGTAGAACTTGACCACTGGGCTATCACGGTGTCCATAATAATAATAATAATAATGATAATAATAATAATAATAATAGGCTTCCTCAGACTATAGCATCAGATCCAGATCCTGGACATGTGCCTCCATAATAATAATAATAATAATAATAATAATAATAATAATAATTATAGTGCTTCTCTGTCAATGGCTGATGCAAATCTGCACATGCGCCTCCATCGTCTCACCCGTGAGGGGAGTACGAAGAATTGACGATAGGCTGTAATGACACCCCCGCAAGGGCAGTTCCAACACTTCCAGACGGACCGGTATGTTCAATGAAAATACTGGTGGCACCGACGGGAATCGAACTGGCGACAGGGCCCAGATGGTAATAATAATTATAATAGTAATAATAATAATAATTGTAATAATAATAAGAGAAAGAAGAAGAAGAAGAAGAAGAAGAAGAAGAAGAAGAAGAAGAAGAAGAAGAAAGAAGAAAGGAAAGGAAGAAAGGTAGACAGAAAGAAAGAAAGAAAGAAAGAAAGAAGAAGGAGGAGGAGGAGGAGGAGGGGAAAAAAGAGAGGGAGAAGAAGAAGACTAAGAAGAAGAAGAAGAAGAAGAAGAAGAAGAAGAAGAAGAAGAAGAAGAAGAAGAAGAAAAAGAAGCTTATGTCTGAAAGAAGAAGAAGAAGAAGCTTCCAGACACTTCTTCTTCTTCTTCTTCTTCTTCTTCTTCTTCTTCTTCTTCTTCTTCTTCTTCTTCTTCTTCTTCTTCTTTAATGAAAGCGAAACGATACAGGGGGAAAATCAAGAGATAGTCAGTGGAATATGTACAGGGAGAAGTAAAAAGCTAATAAAGGGAAGAAACTGTTTCTTCTTCTTCTTCTTCTTCTTCTTCTTCTTCTTCTTCTTCTTCTTCTTCTTCTTCTTCTGCTTCTGCTTCTTCTGCTTCTTCTGCTTCTTTTTTCCTTCTTTCTTTCTTTTCTTCCTTCCTTCCTTCCTTCCTTCCTTCCTGCATTCCTTCCTTCTTTTCTTTCCTTCCTTCCTTCCTTCCTTCCTTCTTTCTTTCTTTCTGTCCTTCTTGTCCTTTCTGTCTTTCTGCCCTTTCTGTCCTTTCTCCTTTCTTTCCTTTCTTTCTTTCTTTCTTTCCTTCCTTCCTTCCTTCCTTCTTTCTTTCCTTATTTCCTTTCTTTCTTTCCTTTCTTTCTTTCCTTTCTTTCTTTCTTTCTTTCTTTCTCCGCCGGGGGGGGGGGGGGGGGGATATGTAAACGTGCGCTTATTTTTGCTTGTGCAATCTGTTTGGAATAGGCCATGGATATTACGAGAGAGGTATCTCTGTGCTTTCTGTGTACGGATTATAATCTCAGTTGATCCCTCTTCTATTGTGCGAGTATTATGCAAAAATACCTATTCTCCGTTTCAAAATCCCTCTCAGTCACCGACCGAAAACACGCCTTCTATCCTCACCTACCCAGCACACCAAGTACACTGATTGAATCACAACTATTGCATGATATGCTCCGTTTAAGGGTCTCCTGACTCACAACTACACCTAGTGCACCAAATATACTCCGTTCAAGAGTTGTCTCTCTGTCATTATTTGATGCACGTGTGTACTCGTTTACAGACTTTTAAGCGCCCTGTCATCAACAAGGCCACTGGCCAGGTGTTGCTCTTATCTTCTTTTCGCTTCTCCTCTTATGGTTGCTTGTTCTTGTCTGTGCCTCAGAGATTTGGCAGCATGCTGGAGGCGGTGCAGCAACTAAAAGACTATGAGGGTGTGAGGGACGATAGGGAGTTGGAGTTTGGAATGCGTTTTCTAGGGGAGGCTATCGAAGGAGGCTACATATGGAAGGGTGTCTTTTGGGAGTTTGCCTAAGTAGTTGATTCTTTAGTAGATAATTTTGATAAGAACGATATCACTCATTTTCTTGCAGCGAGATGATTTCAAGTTTAAGCGTGTTATTATGCAGTGTTTTCAACTAGGCTAGTTACATATTCCCATCCGGTACTAACCATGTACCAGGTACGATCAGGTACGGTCAGGAACCTGCCGGGCCTGACCACTGTAGTGTCACAGTCAAAAGATTTTTTTTTTTTTTTTTTTTTTTTTTTTTTTTTTTTTTTTTTTTTTTTACGCGATTAACTTTTACCGGTATTAATAATAACGAGAATACTTGCCACTAGTCAATGTGAGTTTGTAATTAGACACTTATCACCGTTATATCCGGTACGGTTATTATAGGTATCAATTAAGTTTCAATGAAGAAAACCGTCGTAATTGCTTCTGGACTACACCCGGCACTTGGGGCGTCCCCCTCCTACCGGCTGGCGACTTACGAATTTAACAATTCTGAACAATTCTCGCCAGTGGAACTGACGATGTCACACAAAAGATGTACCTTCAGAAACTGACCCACGAAACATCCTGATATTAATATGGTAATGGTAAATGTAGGCATCACCCCCCGGATAGCCGGTAAAAAGTACCCTTTTCTGGTGTCAGGTGCACCTAGTTTTTTCCCATTATTTTCAATATCGTTTGGCCGGATTTGACCTAATGCCATTTTAACCTTGGTCTGTTGCCGTTTTCTTTTCGGCTTCACTGAGCTAATATAACGAGACATCATTCTCTTTTGGGGATTTGTGTCTGGTTGTATTACCGACTTTTTATTGAGCTATCTTCGGGGATTGTAACATTGGAGTCACCACAAGGCTGATTTCTTTTCTGGCTTGTTTTTGGAACAGCAGAAAGAAAAATTGGACAGACCTATCTCTTCTGAGTAGGTGTTCCAAAAAAACAAATACTCCAGCACATCCCCACACAGCTCTTTTTGCAAAACTAGACGTCTAGGCGTTTGTGAGTAGGTGTCTCAGTACCCTCTCCACAGCCTGTATCTGTGTCCTCACAAGGAGGCCAGACACCAGACCTCGTAGCTGTTCTTTTGTTCTCTCTTGAGACAGAGACAGAGTAGGTCAACAGACGTACAAACAAACACTCACAGATACAAACAAACTTGAAGGACACGAGCGTAGTACTCTACCTTTCAAGTCTGTGCACTTTGTTGCCTCTCAAACCACACACATCAGAGTATTTTTGCAAATCTCTGACTGTCTTTCGACAATAGGTCTGAACAAGTGTCAGACGACAAGTCGACTTCTCAAGGAGTGCTTCTCTAGCCTCTTTGACATTATCTGTACATAGATCCTCGTACCTCATAACAGATACAACAACAAAAAGAGAAAAAGAAAAGAGGAGTGGAGAAGGAGATCAAATTTTCAGAGAAAGTCGTACAGATTACTTCTTTCTCACACAAAAAAAAAAAAAAAAAAAAAAAAAAAAAAAAAAAAAAACACATAAGACATAGAGGTGAGACGCTCTCTCTCTATACTGTCTTTTCGTTTTTTCTCTCTATTCGTTCCTCATAGACGAACAGAGCAATTACTGGGTAGAAACAACTCTGTCTCATCCGTATTCCTTCAGCATCCATGTCTACTAGGTCTGAAGACTGGCAGGAAGGAGGGGGGGAGAGTGAGCGAACCCCAGGAAACGAAGAGGAGTTCGTTGACTCTCATGCAGAAGGAGGAGATCTGGCACCTTCCTTTGACACAGGAGGAGCAGAGAATCAATTTTTTACTGCGCCTTCCTTTGACACAGGAGGAGCAGAGGAAGTCGAGGAGGAGCAGAAGGGAGGAGAGGAAGCGAGGTTTGTGGCCGAATATGGCAAACTAAGTAAGAAGGAGTTTGAGGAGAAGAAAGGGAAGGATGAGGCCTATAAATGGCTATACATTCCCCAAGAAATGCGATGGGGACAACCCTTGAAGAAGGAGGACATCTGTTACCCTCTCCCAAGGCAAGCTCTGCCTCTCGCAGAATTCCTCAGAGACGACGGTGCACAGTTACAGGTGCAACATGTCTCATTTGGGGACAATATGTTTTTACTGGAGCTACTCGACCTCTCATGGACAGTGTTTGAGTGTGCTATACTCTTTGAGTACCAGACTGGAAAGACTGTGCTGCCATGGAACACAAGAGCACTGGCTAGGTTGCTCGATCCTGGTCAGGACATTGATTCAATAAAGAGAGTGGAAAAGGAGTTTAAGTTCAGGAATCCAAAAGGACAGATCAATGTCATGGATGTGTCTCTGAAACTTATGGAGGCCAAGTTAGTGGACCTGGGTAAACTCCAACACACCCAGTTTGGCAGGGACCTTCACCCGGCCCTGAGGGAAATAGAAGGCGAAGCTGGAGGGGTGACGAGGATGAAGAAGCTGCATGCGGCCTTGGTGAAGGATGACGCATGGAAGAGGTGGGTCTTCACGAAGGATCATACGATCTTGGAGGGGACGGCCGCACCACCCCCCACCAATAAAGCGGGAGAGAAGGAGTTGGCGGAGAAGGCCTTGTTCCTTCGGAAGGCAGCTGAGATCCTGTCTTTTTTTCATCATGCCCAAGAGCTGTATATCAAAGAGCTAGCGGCTGAGAAAGAAAAGAAGGAGATGGAGGCAAAGATTGCATTAGCCAAGGCGGCGGGAACAAAGGGACCGAAATATTCCTCTGGATCTTATATGGCTCCCTCGGGCCGCTCCGCCCCGTCAGCCCACACAGCCCCTTCGGCCCCTGCGACTAGCTCAGCGCCTACCACTGTTATTGTCAACAGTAATGACAAAAAGGACAGACAGGCTATCATACAGGCCTTCCAAAAATATACAAAGTCCGATGCCACTGCTCTGACGCTGTATGCAGAGACAGCAAGTCAGAAGGACACGGATGCGAACCTTCGAGACAAGCTCAGAAGAATTGATGCTTGTATGAAGCAGCATCCAACGGACGAAACACAGGAGTATGAGGCGTTGTACACCTTGTTGGACCCATCAATCATCACACAAGGGTTTGATGTTGGGGAGTACAAGGCGATGAGAGCGGTAGAGGTGGCGGCTAGGAGAGCAGCCTCAGACCTGCAATGCACGGTGCCAGTTGCCGTCCTCTTGCAATACTTTAAAACTCATGGGTATCAGCACCTGTGCACTGGTACTTTGATTGGGTTTGAGATTTTTCAAGAGGTGAACGAAGGGCTGGGCATTGGCACGAGGTTGGCAGCGATCCTCACTGAGGTCAGCGCCAAGTACGGGCTCTTTTATAGCCGGAAGTCTATCATTTTGTACTTCCTGAGTGCTTTGTGTACACGACACCCGAGCAAGCTCGCAAGGATCATACAGTCCTGTGAAGACGGCGGATTTTTTAGAAACGAACATATACGAGAGGACTGTAGCGGCTACTCCGCCGGGCGACCTGTTCAAGGAGGTGCTCGACGCGTGTTCCGAATTGGACACGGCCACCGAGTCATTCTCCAGTGCCGCGACACAGGGGGTTGGAGGTGCTCAAGCAGCACATGCAACTCGAACGGCAGGTCTCAAGAGGGGGAGAGATGATGAGCCGACGCCGTGCTACCGCTATTTTTCATACATGGCGTGCAAGCATGAGGCACAGAAAGGAGTAGGCAATTGCCTCTTCAGCCACGACTCTCTTGATGATAGGCAGCGAAATCTTTTCCTTAGAGAGCTCGAAGGCATGAAAAAGACCATGTACGCCATGTACAAGAAGGAGTTGGAGGAGGGGAGGTGGAATGCGAATATGGTCTCGGATGCGGAGTTCCGGGAGGCCATCATTTACTTCCTTGACAGAATGAAGAGAAGGGAGAAGAGAGAGACATCGGGCCGATCAAAGGCGCCGACTAGAGGAGGAGGAGAGACGAGAGGATCGTCACGAGGGTCCCGAGGGACACCAAGAGGGGCGGCACCACGAGGACGAGGCTTTCGTGGAAGGGAGGACGGACCCCAGCGCGCCCTCCCAGAGGACACGGATACTGGAATTATAGCACCAGTTCCAGCTCCAACTACCCCCAGCAAGCTTATACCGCTACGGAGGGGGGACGTCAAGACGAAGACACCGGCTCAGGTGAGCGTGTTGTCGTCGTAGACTGACGGGAGGAGAAGAGAGAGGAAAAGAAGAGAGAGAAGGAGATAAAAACTGTTCTTTTTAATCCGACAGTCACAGTTATGCCTACTGTTGATGAACAGGATACGAACGGTTCCGTTCCTCCCAGACGTGAAGGTGAAGGCACACAGCCTCACAAGCCTCAAGGTAAGCACTTGCTAGTTCATCCTTCGAGAGCTAATATGATAAATGATGCGAATAGGAAGGCGAAGAAGGCGATGGAGGAGAGGAAGCCGAAACCAAAGGCTAGGTCTTCTCCTACGAAGAAGCAGCGGACCGTACCCCCGCCAAAGGACTCAATAGTCTCTGCTATAGACACGAGTACACTCGGTGTACCAGACTCTGTCCAAAAGACACTCGAGATACCGGAAGCCCCGGAGACGCAAGAAGTTAAGTTGGCGGAAAAGGGGGGAGAACGAGAAGAGGACAAGGAACTTGAGCTTAGACTCAAAACCCTAGAACGAAAAATTCATGTGCTAGCGGCTAGTTTACATAGACCAGACGCGCTATGCTACACTGACCTCTTTTGTGAAACTTTACAAACCACATTAAAAGTTGGTAATTATACGATGGCAAATATTAATATTGTCGGCCAGAAGTTTTTGAATAGTCACCGGACATGGGTGGACAAAAACATTAGAAAAACAAAGGGGACCCTAAAAGGGGTAGGCAGCCGTACGGAAATTACGGGCATCGTCACATTAATTTTCAAATTGAAATCCGGTCGAGTATATCGTGCGGACCTCTATGTTGTCCCCGATTACCACGGTTCAATCCTGCTGTCGTATGACCAATTGGCTACGATGGGGGCTGTGATCGATTGCGCCGCACGGCGGGTGATTTATGGAGTGAAGAATGGAGAGGAGGAGGATATTAATCCGATGACTGCTACTGACTCATACGAGGCTTTTGAGCTGAGTCTAGCAACGGAGAGGAAAAAGTTGGCCTTCGTACATGAGGCAACTGAAGCCTATGTACACCCCTATGTCACAGTGCCGGAGGAACTGACCTGGACCGACAATTGGGAGACGGAGATGCAGGCGTATACGGTTACGATTCCCGCATGGGACAGAAAGTCTATTGATGACTTAGTCGTAGCGCGTAATGAGGAGATAATATGTGTTGCGAAACAGTGCCCGTCGTTGGCCAGATTCGCAGAAGGTGGCGGGGCAGATGTCCATATTACTAATGGCTACTGTTACCATGCGAAGGTGTCAGATGAGAAGAGAGAGGCGTTTGTGCCAAGGAGGAAGGGGCGTATCCCCGATACTCCAGCGGATGACATTAAAACTTTTATCACGAACTTTTGGGGCGATGTGCCTACCTGGCCGCGCTCATTAACTGAAGTGAAAAAGTGTCTACGGACTCTATTTGAGAGTAACAAGCCGTATACTGTCATTCTGCCATACAATGAGAAGGCGATCTGGGCACAGGAGATAAGGGACCGGCTTATTGATCATCCTATACCTGTTCCTTCTCGCAAGCAACAGTTAGTGGTGGCTTGTCGACTCGGGTCTCGGGAGCAGCAAAAGCTCAGAGCCCAGGACAAGTTGAAATTGATACCTCAAGCTTTCACATGCTTTGATGGTTTCTACACCCGTAAGGCTCCGATACAATACGCGAACCTTATTGATATGCTTGTCGGGCTGGGTCATGATGATGAGCCGGACACAGTCACGTATGAAAGAACGGACTAGACGATTTGTCCGAGGAAGATTTGAGTTTGGAGGAGGACTTAGCGCCCCTCAAGGAGCATAAGAAGATGTCGAAGGAAGATTTCCAAGCGGCGGCGCGGAAAATTTTAGAAGAAGGAGTGGGTTCGGAGAGAGAGAAGGCGTTTCTCAAAGCTAAGATGGAGGCGTACAGAGAAATTTTCGACCCTCCTCGGGCAGGTGGTGTAAAGTCGGATGACTTCACTGCTGTCATTTACAAGATACCGGGTGCGGAGCCATCTCCGGCACCACGGAGGGCAAATTTGAGCATACATGAGGCAAAAATAGCGGAGGAGAATGTGAGACAGTTGCTCGATGAGGACTTTATTGAGAGATCTACATCTCCAATTGTCTCTCAACCGAAAATCGTCCCTAAGCCAGGAGGAGAATGGCGCTTGACGATCAATTATGCCCGTGTGAATAAGGTGCTAGAGGAAGAGAGAAATCCTCTGCCGACCTTAGAAGAAGGCAGAAGGTGCTGCGGAATGCTAAATTCTATTCGGTCATTGACCTTAAGAACGGCTTCTGGCAGATACCACTGGACGAGAAATCCAGATGGCTGACTGCATTCGTTGTGGGTATGGAAATATACCAGTGGAAGGTGCTTCCAATGGGACTCAAACAGGCCCCGGGGCTCTTTCAGAAGGCGATGCAGAAGATGTTGAGCGGTCAATATGACGACCAGTCGGAGGAAGGTTTTATGAGAAGGAGAGGACAGAAGGCGGGAGAATATGCATTTTGTTACATCGATGACATCATCGTATACTCTAACACAATGGAAGAGCATATCGATCACTTGTCAGATGTCTTCAGGCGCATCGGAGCATTTGGCCTGAAATGCAACCTAAAGAAATGTCAGCTTGCCAGGACAAGTGTGACGTATTTGGGTTACGAGATTTCTCATAATAGGGTCTCGATATCGCGCGAGAAGAGGGAGGAGATCATGAGTAGACAGTTGCCAAAGAATCGCACAGAGTTTACACTCTTTTCTTTGCGATGGCACAGTACTACAGCCAGTTCATACCCGATTGGGGTGCAACTCGGGCTAAGCTGGAGAAGATGATTGATTTTGGAGACTTTGAGAAGTGGGATGAGGAGGCTTTGCAGGCGTTTAATACGCTCAAAGATCTCATTTACAAAGATCCCAAGGACGGCGGATTAGTACTTATGATGCCCGACTTTACGAAGCCGTTCGTAGTCGACACGGATGCATCTAAGTTTGCGATTGGCGCGGTGCTGCAACAGGAAGATGAGGAGAAAAAGTTGCGCCCGATCATGTTTATTAGTAGAAAGCTGTGTGCGGCGGAGCGAAATTACTGCACGCGACAGAGGGAGGCGTTGGCAGTAGTATGGGCTCTTAAGAGGCTCAGAGAATACTTGTGGGGAGGACCTCTATTCACGGTTAGGACCGATCATCACAACCTTCTTTGGTTGATGAATCATGAACAAACCGGCCGTTTGGCGCGGTGGCAAGCTTTCTTGTCATGTTTCAATTTCACGATGGTCTACTTACCGGGAAAGCGAAACGTAGTCGCTGATAGCCTTTCCAGGCTAGAGTTTCAGTCGGAGGTGTCGGCTCTCGTATCATCAGTGGAGATGATGGACCTGTCCACGGACAAGGTATACGAGGTGAGCCACATAGAGGCGATGCAGATGGCAAGAGGCGTTCGTTATGACCGCACGGGTCTACGATATAGTCCTCAAGGCCCGGAGCATGGCATATGCTGTGAGGCGCATGTTCTCGAAGACGCTGAGTGGTCTTATGAGGCATACGAGAACGCGAAGGCGAATATAAAAGAAGAGGAGGAGACGACTGAGGTCTGTACTGAACCTCCACAGGAAAATCGAAGCGAGCTTGATGAAGACCCGGAAAGGGTAGGAGTAAGGTTGGAGGACGGTACTATTCATATCGCCTCGCCTACCGCGTGGAGGCAGCAACAGGCGACGGATCCGGAGTTCAAGGAGCTCATAACGTTATACAAGAACCCTAATGAGCTTAAAAAGACTCCACAGATCAAAGATCAGATGAAGGAGATGGCGTGGAGAGATGGGCTATTGTGGTACAAGGGCCAGCATGGCAAATTTGCATCACAGCCTGACAAATGGACTCTCTGGGTACCAGAGAAGTTGAGGCGCTTTATATATGTCGCAGCCCATAACTGCCCCTTACTGGCACATCCGGTCGACAAAGAACTCATTGGTTCATAGCGGGGCGATTTTGGTGGAAAGGGATGAAGGAGGAGATTAGACAGGAAGTGGACGCATGCATCCCATGCAAAACCACAAAGACACCGCTGAAGGCGAACTTTGGCCTGATCGGTACATTCCCGTTACACGCCGGGATGTTTGAATTTTTACACATCGATCATGTGGGACCTTTCCCCGAATCGGCAGAAGGGTACAGATACCTTCTTACCGCAATAGATCGAGCCACCAATTATGTCTGGGTTGTTCCTGTTAAGGACGCTACAGGCAAGACAAC
>WBZZ01004986.1:0-22514 GCA_019918135.1 Paulinella micropora
TGGAGCTCTTACCTGCTGTGCTCTAAACAAGAAAATGCAACTAGCTTATTTCGTGGAAGGGCACACCTGGGAAACTTTAGTCCGAGACACTCTAGCGTACATGCTCGGAGAGAGCAGCCTAGTTAACGGTCTGTGGCCTGCTGACTGGCCTTGTGCCCGCTGCCTTAGACGAAGGGCAGTGACATGGGGAATACACTTGTACCATTATTGCCAGGTGTGTCTGCGGAACGAAAGATCGCACCTAGTAGCAGACCTAGAGGCCATAAGAAAAAGCTGTGTACTTAATATCTTGCAAGTAGACCTGGAGCTACTAGACGTAATTAGGAGCTGGTGGACGTCAGCTACCCCAGGAGTTTCTCCAGGTGATCCAGACCTTTGACTTTGCGTTCACGCACAAGGGGACGGGGTGGAAACGTATACTGTTTGTGCCCATCCAACAAGGACTGCTCGTGTGGGGTCTTTTCCAGACTAATCTCGCCGCTCACGTGAGACAAAACCGAGACAGAATTACAGCCGAACGCTATCAAGCGAGCAAAAAACACTTTCAGTTGTTGCAGGACAATCTCAAGAAAAACAGAAGCCTTCCTCAAGCGGGCTAGAGAAGCCAGCGTACTGGGGAATGAGAAGATGGTGCCGTGTGGCCTACAGCTACAACATATGTCGACCATTTCCTCACAGCACTGAGGCCCCCCCGCCTTTTGTGACAAAAGCCCCCGCCCATTTTTTTGAGCGGCGTGGTTCGCTATTATAGCTAGACCAAAAAAAAAAGTTTGAGCCCTTATTAAACTATTACTGTGTTGAGTGCTGGAAGGGACGAGAGTTGAAGGACCTTTCTCTCTCACTTCTTGTGGTTGCAGCGCGGGAGAGAGAGCGAGAGAGAGATTTTTCTTTTTGTTTCGTTTGTGTACAGCTTTTCCTGATTCTTACGAACGTGACCATGTCGCAACGCCGTACCGCCGTCCCGCCCAAAAACCCCGCACCAGCGCCCGACGAGGCCTCCTCGAAACGCGCGGTGTACGTGTTCGGCGGCTTTGGCGCATCGCGTTCTGCCGAAACCCTGACCGCCGAAGGCTGGAAGGCTACTGCGTGGAGCCCGCCGACGGCCAGCAGCGGGCATTTGGGTCTAGTGCTGCGGGGCAAGCTGTATGTCGTGGGCGGGCGCAGGAGCGACGACGACGGCCAGCTGCTCCGCGCCGTGACCGTCTACGACCCCCGCGACAACCGCTGGGAGGCCAAGGCCAGCCTGCCGTCGGATTACGAGGACCTCACGGGCGCGGTCCTGCACGACCGCCTGTACGTCGTGCTGACCGATCAAGAGATGCACAACTCGCTGCTGGTGTACGACGAAAGACGGACGCCTGGCTAACGCGCTGCGCTCCCCCCACCAAACGCCACCAGGCCCGGCTCGCGGCTTTGGGCAACTCTTTGTACCTGATCGGGGGCCACAACCACGACTGGAGCCTGCGCAAGGTTGAGAAGTACGACCCAGTGCGCAACGAGTGGCGGTCAGCGGCAGGCTGCGCCGGGCTCGTCACGACTTCTCGGCTCAGGTCTTCCGGGGCCAGCTGTATGTGATCGGAGGCACCAACTTTGACCCGGACACCGAGATGGAGCTAGAGAAGGTAGAGCGCTACGACCCCAGGGTGCAGAAGTGGTGCTTCGTCGGTGATCTCAAGACGCCGCGTTCGGGCGCTTCGGCCTTCGTACTCAACAAAAGCCTGTACGTGGCGGGCGGTACCTGCGACAATGGTAACACTGCGCTCGCTTCCGTCGAACGCTTTGACGAGGCCTCCGCTAAATGGTCACTAGAAAGTAAGCCTATGGTCGAGGAGCGTCTGGAGGCGTGCTGTGCGGTGTTGGCACTTGATCGTCCGGCCAAGCGCCAGCGTCTTGAGTCAAAAAATTGTTGTAAAATTAAAAGCATTTTCTTTCTTGTTTTTCTGAACTTTAATACCGCCGGCGAGAGTCTTTTTTTTCAAAATTTACACGAAATTCTGTTTCACTCCGTCTTCGGAAGGACTGTCGCGCTCCACAAAAAGTCAAAGGTCAGCCAATGTCCGGCAGTGGGCCCGTGCACGAGGTTGTAGAACGCAGCCCGAAGACCGACAGCTCATAGCCGGCCCTAGGGGTCAGCCAGTCGTAGACCAGCAGCGCGTCGTGCTTGAAGCGGACGGGGTCGCACGTGTCCCACGGCTCGCGGCGGCGGCACCACCTGGCCCGGTTGTACATCGGAGCCGCCAGGACCTACAGCTGCCAGTGGTGCGCCCTGCAGCACGGACGCGACATGAATGAACGCCAGCCGCACACACCTTCTTACGATTGCTGATCTTGTGCCAGCAGGACTTGTACTAATCTAACACAAACCCGAAAATTTCTGAGTTTAGTGTTTGGCCTCGATTGGGGCCTCTGGGGAGTGTGCGTGTTGTGCCCTCCTCTCTGTAGGAATCTCTGAGTTTTCAGAATCGAGATTTCAATCCAATCCGTGACCCTTACCTTCACTAAGCGGACGCTCTCTCCCCGGTGCGGAAATAGTGCTTGGTGCCCGAGATTGCCAACAGGACCAGCAGGACAGCCATAAGGACCCACAAAAATGTCCGCTTGCTAACAAATTTCTGGTTCAGACTCCACAAAATGCGGTTTTATTAAAAAAAGATCTTGTGTGAATCCAGTGAACTTTGCGCCAAATGCACAAGGTGCCGCAATTTGTGGACACCTTTTTTTTGCCGCAAAATGCGGCACGCCATTACAAAATTTTTTTTGTGAAGGACATTTCGGCAATCAACGTTTAGCTACAGAAAAATTTTCGGGAGCCGAGGTCGGGAGGGAAATTTTTTTTGTTACATTTTTTTCCCCGCCCGCCGGCGTCTCCCGAAAATTTTTCTCTAGCTTATTGCCGAAATGTCCTTTGGCCATAATTTTTTTTTCATTGGTGTTCGTAATTCGGTGAATTTCGCGACACCTGTGAAAAACGCCGCATTTTGTGGACACTCCAGATAGACCGCAAATTGCGGCACGCAATAATTTTTTTTTTGCAAAGGACATTTCGGCAATAAATGTTTAGCTACAGAAAAATTTTCGGGAGCCGAGGTCGGGAGGGGAATTTTTTTGTTACATTTTTTTTCCCCGCCCGCCGGCGTCTCCCGAAAATTTTTCTCTAGCTAAATTTCCAGTGCCGAAATGTCCTTTGCAAAAATTTTTTTTTCATTGGTGTTCCATAATCCGGTGAATTTCGCGACACCTGTGAAAATGCCGCAACTTACGGGTGATTGATATTACCCGTAGGTTGCGGCACATCAATAAATTTTTTTTAATGAAGGACATTTCGGCAATAAATGTTTAGCTAGAGAAAATTTTTCGGGAGCCGAGGGCGGGCGGGGAAAAAAATGTAACAAAAAAAAATTCCCCTCCCGCCGGCGTCTCCCGAAAAACTTTCTCTAGCTTATTGCCGAAATGTCCTTTGGCCATAATTTTTTTTTCATTGGTGTTCCATAATCCGGTGAATTTCGCGACACCTGTGAAAAACGCCGCATTTTGTGGACATCTTTTTTTTGCCGCAAAATGCGGCACGCAATAATTTTTTTTTTAATGAAGGACATTTCGGCAATGAATGTTTAGCTACAGAAAAATTTTCGGGAGCCGAGGTCGGGAGGGGAATTTTTTTTGTTACATTTTTTTTCCCCGCCCGACGCCGTCTCCCCAAAAATTTTCTCTAGCTAAATTTCCAGTGCCGAAATGTCCTTTGCAAATAATTTTTTTCACAAGTGTTCCATAATCCGGTGAATTTCGCGACACCTGTGAAAAATGCCGCAACTTACGGGTGATTAATATTACCCGCAAATTGCGGCACGCCATAGAATTTTTTTTCAATGAAGGACATTTCGGCAATAAATGTTTAGCTACAGAAAAATTTTCGGGAGCCGAGGGCGGGCGGGGAAAAAAATGTAACAAAAAAAATTCCCCTCCCGCCGGCGTCTCCCCAAAAATTTTCTCTAGCTAAACATTTATTGCCGAAATGTCCTTTGGCCATAATTTTTTTTCACAAGTGTTCCATAATCCGGTGAACTTCGCGACACCTGTGAAAACCGCCGCATTTTGTGGACACTCCAGATAGACCGCAAATTGCGGCACGCAATAAATTTTTTTTTAATGAAGGACATTTCGGCAATAAATGTTTATCAACAGAAAAATTTTCGGGAGACGAGGGCGGGCGGGGAATTTTTTTGCACCTTAAATTTTCTCCCCGCCCGACGCCGTCTCCCCAAAAATTTTCTCCAGCTAAACATTTATTGCCGAAATGTCCTTTGGCCAAATAATTTTTTTCACAAGTGTTCCATAATCCGGTGAATTTCGCGACACCTGTGAAAAACGCCGCAAATTGTGGACACTTCCAGATAGACCGCAAATTGCGGCACGCAATAATTTTTTTTAATAAAGGACATTTCGGCAATAAATGTTTAGCAACAGAACATTTTTGGGGAGACGCCGGCGGGAGGGGAATTTTTTTTGTTACATTTTTTTCTTCGCCCGCCCTCGGCTCCCGCGGAGCCCTTCGCGGACTGAGAACCTGTCCCGCTCACTGAGCTCGTTGCGGATGCGGATTCGTCTAAATACAAGACAAAATAAATGCACTGAGATCCGATGGCTGGGGAATAAGAGGGAAGATTTGGAGGGCTGTGAACAACGGAGGGCTGCGCAAGGCCCAAGCAGGAAAACAGAAAACAGGCCGGGTACCTCGAGCTTCTTTGTTCTCCGAACTTTCCCATGTACCGTTCGCCTGCGCAAAATCAAGCAGAGACATGCGAAAGTGCCGAGAACCTTTTGAAACCCGGACATCCGGGAGCAAGTGCAACGTACCAAGCTCCCGCAGGCCTCGAGCGCGCGAGGCGGCGAGGGGGGCTGGCTGACTCTGCGGTAAAAGGCAAGGTACACTTCACCTTGGTGTCTGTCACTACGTATACGCGTGACAATGCGGTCATCCGCAAGCCACCAGCCTCCCGCTTCCGCGTTGCGAACCTGACACAGAGAGCCATGAACGACCACATTTGCGAATTCAGGTTGCGCACACCACTACTACCCATGTACACACAGCTGCGTACGTGGGTGAGGAGAAAAAAAAAAACACACACACACACACACTCCCGAAAGTTTTTCTCTGGCTAAACATTTTATTGCCGAAATGTCCTTTGGCCATAATTTTTTTTCACGAGTGTTCGTAATCCGGTGAATTTCGCGCCAAGTGCAGCAGGCGCCGCAATTTGTGGCAAAAGGTAATGTCCGTAGATATTTGGTGAGCGAGCGCCGGGGTACACAGAAAGCAAAAAGCAAAAAAGAAATCTGGATTTTAATTATAATAATCAGTACACAAGCTATTCTAACTCTTCGCAGTCCTCACAGAATCTCTCGCCATCCCGGTAGACCCAGTGAGATTTGACGGGGCCTGTCACACCTTTTTCGAGCAGGTCCATCCAGGAAAGAGACCCACTGTCGTAAGTGTCATGCTTCATGTACGCATCTCCTAACAAGTTGAGCATTTGTATCGACACTATTTGCTTCAGCACCCCGTTGATTTCGGCGCGGCTCTGCACGCAGAATAGCTCGCCTTGCAGGGGTAGCCACGCAGAAATATTCAAGCTGCCACATTTCTCACATTCACTGTTGACGTCGTTGATCCGCAGGCCGAGCCGGATCTTGGTTTTGTCACTGTCGAGCCTGCGGTGCCAGTAAAATTCGAGAGCTGTCACAATGCGTTCATCCAGGTTGTAGCGCTTGCCCGCGCGGAGGTTCAGGCAGCCAGCCAGATCATAGTGAACCTCATGTTCGTAATACTGGTTGGGGGTAGCGCCGTGGAGGATGAAATTGGACTTTCCCTTGAGGGCGATATCTTCGATGGCGTCGGCCACTGCTTTGCGCACGCTGGCCAGGTGTTCTTCCTGCGCTTCGGTCGCCAACGGGAGGAGACATTTGCGGAGACCGCGACAGGTCGTGCCCAGCACGGCCACGGACGGCGGAGACCACGGGGACAGGTGTCGCAGCAGTTTCTCTGGCAGTGCCGTCAACTGCGCCACCAACGAAACCGTATGTCCTAGCTTGGGCTTTTTCTTCACGGGAACAGCTCTCATGGGCTAGCTAAGTGTTCAAACACCGGAACAAACAAACAAAAAGAAAACGGGATACAGTGATGAGAAGAATATTTAAGGTTGGACGAGGGACAATTCTTTTTAAAAGCAGGAATGCCTGTCTCACTCTTCCCACCACCATTCTCCAAGTTGTGCACACTGTATGATTCACACAGAAACGACAAACACACAAACACACACACGAATACACAGAACATACAAAACACACATGCATGAATACACAGACAAACACACAAACACACACGAATACACAGAACACACATACACGAATACACAGAACGACACGTTCAGAACGACACATTCGAACATACAAACACACATGCACGAATACACAGACACACACACACGAACACACAGACAAACACACAAACACACACACACGAACACACAGACAAACACACATGCATGAACACACAGACAAACACACAAACACACACACGAATACACAGACAAACACACAAACACACACGAATACACAGAACATACAAAACACACACACACACGAATACACAGACAAACACACAAACACACACACACGAATACACAGACACACACACAAACACACATGCATGAACACACAGACAAACACACACACACAAATACACAGACAAACACACAAACACACATGCATGAACACACAGACAAACACACACACACGAATACACAGACAAACACACAAACACACATGCATGAACACACAGACAAACACACACACACGAATACACAGACAAACACACAAACACACATGCATGAACACACAGACAAACACACACACACACAAACACACACACGAATACACAGAACATACAAAACACACACACATGAATACACAGACAAACACACACAATTGCACAGAATGATACACACATACACGAATAAACAGAACTACGCATACGCGAATACACAGAACATACAAAACACACACACACATAGAACGACACGTGCGAACATACAAACACACACACATAGTCGCTTTCTGTTTTTGTGGTGTAACGAAAACCCGCGCATTATGTCGGCACTCCTCCCCGCCACGCAGCCCATTGGGAATTCCCAATGTTGAGACCATTGGGAATTCACAATGTTGAAACCATTGGGGATTCACAATGTTGAGCCCATTGGGGATGCTCAATGGATTTTGGCATCGTAATGGCCCCCCCTTACCCTGTGCGTGTGTATCGTCGTGTGAATGTGAATTTGTGATGTCGTGTGATGTCGTGTGATGTCGTGTGTGTGTGTGTGTGTGTGAAAATTGTCAGTCGTACAAGTGTTGTGTGTGTGTGTGAATTTTGTCGTACATGTGTGGTGTGTGTGTGTGTGAAAATTGTCAGTCGTACAAGTGTTGTGTGTGTGTGAATTTTGTCGTACATGTGTGTGTCTGTGAATTCTTGTAATGTGTGATGTCGCGTGTGTGTGTGAACTTTGTCGTACATGTGTAATGTGTCGTGTGTAAAAGTGATTGTTGTCGTACATGTTATAAGTGTGTGTCTGAATTTTCGTAATGTGTGAGTTTGCGATGAATATAGGAGTAAATTTGCGCGTGTGAACTTTGTCGTACATGTGTGTGCGTGCGTGAAAGGTTTTGTGTTCGTATATGAATGGAAACGTTGTCTGTGAGAGTTCTGATGTCGTGCGTGTGGTTCTTTTTCCTACAATCTGTTTTTTTCTGGGTCCACTCTGCCGTCGTCGGCTCATGTCGGCAGTCGTTCGTCCAGCCCTTTTTCTTCTTGAAAATCTAAGCCCCGCGTTCGTAGATTTGGAGAGAGAGAAACCCGTCGTGCTTCTTTTGGCCTTTTGATCTACTTCGTTGCTTTCTTTTTTTGTTCATGCTACACACGCCAACGACATTTCTTTTTTAATTTCAAAAAAAACCGATTTCTCTCTTCCTTTTCCTCTTTTCGCGCGCCTTTTCACACACATTCTTGTGGCATGCCCTGCGGGAAATGTTCTTTGCTCAAGGCACTGTTCTGCGCAAAATAGCGGCAGCTGACAGAAGTACCAAAGCGCCAGGCACTGAGGTCCTGATCAAACTGGGTTGCCTCCATGAACATGCCGTTCGCGCGAGTAATCGCGCCAGTCCACCAAGTAGACAGCGGTTGGTTAAAGGCGGCGGCGAACGCGAACATGGCGGTCGTATCCCGCAGGTTGTTCGTGCGCCACGGCAAAGGGTGGTTGAACGCGGCCGCCCTCACGAAGGCCCCGCCCGCGTCCTGCACGCGGCTGACGTCCCAGCCAGCCAGGTCCTCGTCGAACGCCGAGGCCATGGCAAAGGCCCCCCGCAACGTAATTACGTTCGACGTGTCCCAGGACCCCAAACCCCCCGAGCTGAAAACTTGGGCCATGGCAAAGCTCTGTTCTAGCGACGTGATCTTGTCGGTGTGCAAGGGCGCGCTGGACGGCAATCTTTGCAGCCTGGTGCAATTGTAGAAGTGCCGGCCGCTCGAGGGGTGCAGAATCACCTGGCCCCAGCTCACGATTTCCACCAGCGAATCGCGCGTGGCCTGCTCTGCTTGTTGCATGGTCCAGCCCGCCAGCGCCAGGGTCGAGGTGACAGTCACCAAACCACTGCTCGCATAAACGTGCCGGCACGGCAGTGGAGGTGTTGGGCAGCTCTCGTCAAGGCCGTCACCCCAGTTCACGAAGCCCTGAGATGACGGCACCACAATGGCGGGCAGCGTTAGGGCCTGCCCCTGCTCGACGGACCAACGGGACACGAAGAGCTCGTGTGCGCTCTGCCGCTCTAGCAAGAGCTTGACCTCGGCCGACCCGAGCGTAGCCTTGGCAGCGACAGAGTGCAGGGTCGCCAGCGCGGCTGACAGTAGCATTCTTTTTTGGGCGTGCTCCTTTCTCTCTCTTTAATTTGTTTCTGGTTCTTGGCACGGCCTCTTGGAGGCCGGCGGAGGGAAATGGAGACAAATTTGCGGCGTGGAAGCGGGGGGGGGGGAGCCAACGGCTTTGGGGAGGGGGGGAGGAGCTTTTCCCATCGTAGCCAAGAACCAACAAAAAAGGATTCATCCCTCCCCCCCCAAAAAGTTTTCTCTCGGAGCAAAAACTGTGGGGAGATTGGGGGAGAAAGGTGCCGAAAGAAGGGGCGGGGGGAGAATGTGGGCGCACGGAAGGGACCAGAAGTTTCTTTGGTCGATTGTTGTTGTTGTTGTGCAGGGTGCCGCCAAGAAAAGGGGGATCATGTCACGCCTGTGTACGAATCTCCCCGCCAACAGCTATTGGACCATAACCCACAAGGAGCGCGAGTTTCTCCAAAGCGTTAGTACACTGTGCGAAGACTCGCCCGGCAAGTTCATGCGGCTGCGCAACCACAAGACCTTGCGCGAGGGCGCGCGGGCCGATGTCCTCAGCGTCGAACAGCCCATCCCCGGGGGCGACTTCGCGCAGGTGTCGTGCAAGAACTTCGTGGGCGCCGCACGCGGCAGGAGCAAGGACTTCGTGCTCCACCCGTCGTTGCTGGCGCGGTCGCCCACGGCGAACGTGCTGGTCACCGAAGGCCTGTCGCTGCAGGAGTACGGGCTGGCGTCTACCCAGCTGACCTCGAAGCGGGGCAGGGCCTCCCGCGTGGTGCTGCGCGCGACCCTGCAGAGCCACTTCGTGTCGTGGTCGGAACGCGAGCCCGTGCTGCCCGAACGAACGACCGAGTTCACCAAGGGCTCGGCGGAGGGCGCGTCGCTGCTGGCGGACCACCTGCACACCATGGCGCTGCTGCGGCTGTGCCTGGCGCGCTACTCGGTGTGCCGCCAGGTGGTCAAGAACACGTTTGTGGTGAACCTGGCGGACAAGGCCGACGAAACCCTGGGCGAGAAATCAGCGGGGCCGCTGATGGCGTGGCTGGAACACTGCGTACGCGCCGGCCTGGTGAGCACCAGCGTGCCGGCGCTGGTGCAGGGTTTTTGTTGACTAGCTCGCACCAGGCCCGCCTGGGCGCCAAGTCCGACAACCGCCTGTACGTGGCGGTGGACCCCAAGTCCGAGGGCACGAACAAGAGCTTGCCTCGCTCGCTCAACTTTTTCCCGACGGGTTTCTACGTGCTGAACACCGTGTACCTGGCTACCGACGGCGAAATGACGTTCGTCGACTGGCTGCAGCGCGAGGCCAGGAGCGAGGGCCAGCTTTGTCTGGTGCTGGAGTCGGTGCTTTCGCTAGTCTCGCGCCTGTGCGACGCCCTGGCCGTGTTCGACCCCAACGAGAAGTACTTCTTCGATCAGGGCGGGAGGCAGTCCCCCCTCCGCAAGCCGGAGACCATGAACGGCCTGAACGGTTGCGTCACGTGCACGTTCGTCAGCGCGCACAACCTCGTGCTGGTGTTCGCGGTAGACGCGCACCTGCTGGTCTGCGAAAGGATGCACACCGCCGGCCGGCACAAGTGCACGCAGAAGTCCTGTGACGTCGGCGACGAGTACCCGCTGGCGCTGCTGGACACGGAGAAAATGTTCATCGGCCCGCTGCCGCCGGCAGAAGCGAAGAAACGCCTGCACCTCATGGAGAACAACCGGGTGGTCAAGGGCGCGCAGTACTTTAGCAGGAAGGGCAGCGAAGACTTCTCGCCCGAAGTGTTAGAGAAGCTCAGGGGCGCCCTGCAGGCGGACCCGCTGAGGGAGCTCCCGGCCACGCAAAAGATGTTCACGAAGCTGCGGGACTCGGTGGACAAGCGCCTGCGCGCTGGTGAACAGAAGCAGGCCGGCAGCCAGAAGAAGAAGCAGCAGCCGGACAATTGCGAGCCAGCGCCGCGGGCCGCGCTGTACCCCAAGCAGACTTCCGGGTCGGGGAGCTCTGCAAGCGCTACGCCTGCCTGGCGGGGCACTCGCACGGCGGGCACGGCCTTTCGCCGCACTTCCGGTCCGTGCAGCTGCTACTGTTTGCGTCGTCGTGCTACACGCTGGAGGAGCCCTTCTCGGCACTCCGGCGGCTGCTGGTACACAGGCTGTCCCGGTGGCTGGAGGGCTGCGCACTGGGGGTCTTGTTGTACCTAGAAGAGGACGAGGTGTGCAGTCTGCACGGGCTGACCACGGAGGAGATCTGCTCGGCCAGCCCCTCGGCGTTGGCCATGCTGGAAGAACAGTGTACTGTCGCACACTGCTGCTGGATGTCGTGGCCGAGCACCCCCTGTGGGGCGACGTGGACCGCCAAACGAGTGATCAGTGGGCGGGGGCCTGCGTCGAGCTGTACCGCCGCAAGCTCAAGCCGGTCCATGACCTGTTGCAGGAACCCGGACAAACGCAGATCGAGAGGGCCCTTAATCGAGGGGACCAAAAAGGGTGAAAAATAGCTATGCCCTCAAAAAACCGTTTCGTATCTAACCCGGACGGACAGCACATATTTGAATTTACGGTGAATTTCGACTGAAGTTTCGAAAGGTGTGAATAGGTTCAAAACTCGGTAAATTTTGTAGAAAATTAGTTGCCGTGTGATGTTTCCACTTTCCGTGAACTTGACTGTATGTGGAGGTTGTGAGCGACGCCGCAAAATCAGTAGAAATTCCTTGCCGAGTGCCTGGTATCTGGTGTGCGGTACTATTAATTGCGTAACACTTCATTTAATATTAATAATGTCTAGTAATCGTCCACTGTTTATTAATATTAATTTGAGATGTAAATGTATTAATACAAAATATTAAGAGTAAAATTATGCCGGTTGAGAGTCACACTCAGTTCACACTCTCTCTGCCCCTTTTACCTGAAAGTTATCTGTTCCATCGCCACGTAGATGAGGTTGATTTGCCTCACTCCTCGCGACCTAGCCGTCGCCTCTCGCAGGTTGAATTGCTGCTCCTGTGATGCCCTGCCAACATTCAGCTACGAACGTCCTTTTGCCTTGAGTCATTCGCCAAAGCCAACATTAAGCTACTACTTTTTGCCTTTTTTTGCAGTGCCTATTTGCCTGTGGCAGCGTACGCTTGGGTTGGGCGGTGTAAGTGTTGATGGCGGTGGCAGAACCAAGGATCAGTTCCGCGCTTGGGTTGCAGCTGTGACTGCTTGATCAGGCAGAAGCGCCTTTTTTTCTTGATATAAAAGGAACACAAGCCGTTGGCCCGGGCATGGTAACGACACAGCCACCGTCTGGGTTTGCTTTTGGCGGGCTTTTTCTTCATGCACTGCCTTTTTTTCTTCTGAATGAAGAAAGCGCACGTTAAACTATCGAATTTTCCTTTGCCTTCTTCGCATTCTTGCTTGTAATCACCTTCTTCGTCGTCTTCTTCCTCTTCGGGTTCGTGTTTACCAAACTCTTCTTCGTCTTCGTCTTCGTCTTCTTGGTCTTCGTCGTCTTCTTCGTCTTCGTCTTCTTCTTCCTCTTTGGGTTCATCCAACTCTTCCTCGTCTTCGTTTTCTTCTTCGTTTTCTTCGTCTTCGTCTTCTTCCTCTACATATTCTGAATCGCCGTCATCTTCTTTGTCTTCTTCTTGTTCGTCTTCTTCTTGTTCGTCTTCGTCTTCTTCTCCTCCTCCTCCTCCTTGTCCTCCGTTTCCTACTTTGCCTGCTCCTTTTTGCGTTCCTCTTTTTCCTTCTCTTCTTCCTTCTCTTCTTCCCTCTGCCCCTTCTCCTTCTTCTGCCTCCTTGTCTTCCTGGACTCCTTTCTCTTCTGTTTCGCCTCCTCTTCCTTCTACCTCTTCTTCTTCACCTCCTCCTTCTTTCTCATCATCACCTTCTCTTCTTCCTTTTCTTCTTCTTCTGCTTCTGCTGCTTCTTCGTCGTCTTTTTCTTCTTCTTCTTCGTCTTCGTCGTCTTCGTCGTCTTTTTCTTCTTCTTTTTTTTCTTCTTCTTCTTCTTCTTCTTCTTCTTCTTCTTCTTCTTCTTCTTCTTCTGCTGCTGCTTCTTCTCCCTTGTCACAGTCTTCTTCAGAATCCCATTCCAATCCTTCTTGGATCACGGGAAGCTGAATGTCACCACTCTGCCGCTTTCCAACCGCTTGCCCGTCCTGCAATTGGGAGAGTGAGATCTCTTGGCCGTCCCATGTCTTGGCATGCCAACTGTATTCCAGCCATTTCGCTTCTCTGCCAGTGGAAGTTTCTCCTTTTTTGGGAGCTGTTATGAAAAAGGAAAATCCGTCAGGATGATCGTTCCAGACACGATACAAAGCCTCCGAAAAGTTACCTCCCAATTCAACGGCTCGATTCGAATGGACGCCTTGCATCATCTCAATCAAGCAAACCGTGCTCTTTTTGCTTGGATCCTGACATTGTTTGAAAGCAAAAAATCGCACTCGAAGCTGGTCGCCGACTTTTAGCAGCACCTTTTCTAGCGATACGGTCTTGCCCGAAACGGCAAGGGGACTGTCTTCTCCTTAGGCTCTTGAACTCTCCCTGAATAGACGTGAATTGAAAGCGGTAAATCGTCTCTCGAGGAAGAAGACAGACTAGTGCCAATGCTCCAAAAAAGGTGCTCGTCTTCACTTGTGTCTTTGTCCGTAAAGCCCTCCTTGTGCACTCGCAGAACAGTCTGCGACGCCATGCTCTGCGAGTGCAACTCCTCCGCGCCAGCAGTCGTAACGCGAACGAGAACGGGTCGCCCATCCTTCCCCCTGAGCTGTACTACCGCAACCTGGCGATCATTGTGCGGTTTTTGTCCGACCCAGTGAACTATGTGAGACCCTTCCTCTAGGCTTAACATCGGCCGACAGCTCGCTCTAACAGTCGGGCGTTGGGGAGCAATGGGCCAGGTCGTTGGTGATGTAATTCTGACGGTCATAGTCGCGCTACGTTTGCCAGTCCTTGCCTCTTTGCTACCTGTGCCAGCCCTGGCCTCCAAACGATCCTTAAATTCCTGCGCGCGCTTTTCGTCGCGTTGGAGAGTAAGGTGGGGTCTTAGACTCATCGCGTCTTTCAATTTTGTTTCGTCGACAAACAAGCGCACAGTGGATGGCATGCCAACTTGCTCGCAGTTGGGAGGAAAGCCTCTTTGCGCCAGTGCTGCCTGTTTTCGATCCAATTCCTGTGGCTTGCCAGTCGCGCTCATGACTTCCACGAGCCCTCTCTCGCTGAGTCGGACGGTTGTCTAAGCAAACCCCACGTTGAAAAGGTGCCATTCTTTGCTGTCCAGCTCGACTTTCTTTCCGTCTTTGTCATATATATCTGGCGGCACTGGTGTCCTGCCTTCTTCCAGGCACGTAGACATTTGGTCAAAGCTTGGCCCTTTGACTACGAACTTTTCCCCGTCGACGGTACGCCATTGGTCGTAAGTCAGGAGTATAACATGAGCGACATTATCGCCCATAATCAAGCTCAAGGTTTTTAGGAACCTAGACACGTTTTGGAAAGACTTTCTATTCTTCCATTTCCTTCCTGTACACCGAAGGTTTGTTCTCCAACGGGTTTCATACATTTCCCATAAAACACCGTCAAGTATCAAGGTAATACTTTTTCGAGATGCGTAAAGCTTTGAAATATTCTCACGCACAGACGCGGTGCCGAGTGCGCCTTGCTGCCAAAAAAAATCCACGCTTTCGTTCAATACCTTAATAATCTCGGAATATGCAGGGATCGGGTCGAATGGGTCAGTCAGATAGAAAGTAGACTCCGGACGCGTAAATCCGTGTGCAAGCTGTCTTTCCGTCGCGCGATAGGCCGTGTTGATTTCATCGTCCGGACTTCGATGCATATACATGGCGCAATCACCAAACGGATTGACCAAGGATTGACCCATCTGTAGGTGAGATAGGGTTTTGTCGTATAGCTTGCTCCTCACGCAGTATACGTACTCACAATCATGCGAACCCTGTGCCTGTAGCGTCTTGACGTGTAGCACGCTCTTACAGTACATGCCAACCTTGTCTGTACTATTTACCAGAAGTAAGTACTCGTTAAAGGGCTCGTGCTTTGCGTACTTCGCTTTCAGCTTGTCTCCTTCTTCGGTACCCTCCAAAACAGCACCGTTTTCTCCTTCGATGAGCAGCTCTTCTGCATTGGGAAACAGTGCGCAGGCTAGACCACGTGTCACGTCTATGTCGGCTAGATAGATGTGATCTGGTTGAACACTCTTCCTCACGCTTTCGAGAACAGTGAGGAAATCTGAGAAAGAACGATCATGGTCCTTGGGGATCCCTGAAACGCGAAGCCTCTTTACGTGTACATATCCCATTTGGCGAAATTTTTCCCAGAGGGTACTTTTTTGCCCCAGATTCCCCCTGGCTTTGATTCGGATGCCGACTTTTTCTAACTGTTCGTATCTCTCCAATTTGAGGTAGGCTTCCTCGAATCGGTTCTGCAATATAGTAGCAGCGCGCTTGAGCTCGGTCCCAAGCTTTTCCTGATTGCATTCCCGAGAGCAAAAATGAAAAGTGGCACCATCCGGGAAGACCTCCTTGGTGACCAGCTGCTGCCAGCGGGTGATCTCCGGTCCGAAGCGCTGGCAATGGCCGTTCCACGACCAGTCAAACTCCTTCCACTCGGTTTCTGTAAAGAAAAGCAAGAGTTGCAGCAGCAATTTGCTTCTCTTTACATCTTGCCCTTTCGAATCCTTTAGCTCCACACTTCCTTGCACTATCGGCTTCAACAAGAAAGCTTCCCTAGAATTCTCTTTGTTTTTGCGTTTTGGTGGCGAAAGGGTAAAGAAAAAACTCCTTTCTTCAGCTGCAGCAGCTGCGGCTACCACAACCCCACGCGGCGCAGGCGTGGACACACATGAAGCCTCCAAAGCATCTGGCTTCGGCGCAGGAACGCTCATCGGCGCAGGTTTGGACACAGCCCACGACTGCGAGGCATCTGGCTCCGCTGGCTGGCACTTGGCCGACGCACACCAGATACCAAGATACCAGCCCATGCAATTCAGCATCCATACGTGTCTGCTGCCTGCGCCATGCATAGTGGCACCGCGCGAAATTTCACTGATCTGCCCACTTGACGTGTGGATGGTCAGATCGAAAGCCTGAGCCAGAAGGCAGGCAAAGGCCGCACTCCAGGAAATCGGCCTCTTGGGAGCATCTTTTCTGAGTGTACCTTTTCCCAGCATTTCCTGGTATCCCTGCGCCGTCAAGACAAGCGATTCCTTGAAAGTGTCGAAGTCTTTGATTCTGCTGTCTCTCAGAAAATGTCCCCTCTCTTCGTCGGACATTTCCTCCAACAGTGTCAGGCATTTCTGCCTGACACTGCTGGAAGTGTGGTCGTCTCTGCCGTCTATAACATTTACTTGCTCTGCGAACACCTCGAATCCTCCATCCGTGCAGGTTGCACTCAAAATCCAATCGCGTTTTTTCTCTAGGTGTGCCTTAAACTTCAAAATCTGATTTTTTTTGGTTTTGGTAAGCCCCATGCCTTCGATATTCGCCGTGGGACGCCCCTGTGGCATAACAGGCGGAGGACCGACCGGAGGTTGAGAAGGCTTTGCCTTTCTGGGGTGGCTTGACTGCAGCCGCTTCTGTTCCTTTCGCTCTTGCGCTGTTTGAGGTGATGCGGACGAGGCATCATCACCTGGTGGCGTCTTAGATGAGGCGGATGAGTCATCGCCACGATCTTCCCGTTTTCGCTTCTTGGAGACTTGGCTTTCGTTCGATTGAGCAGCAGTCCCGCTCGCCGAGCCGCCAGTTGCAGACCCAGAAGCCGTCTGGCTCGGTGAGCCAGTCGCAGAGTTAGAAGCTGTCTCGCTCACTGGGCTCGGTAAGGGTGAGTCACGATCGCACGGTCGCTTCTTCAGGGTCTTGAATGTGCACCGTCCGCTGCTTCTGTTGCAACGAAGGTCAAATGTTCCATCCTGGTTCCGAATAACGTGCGCGGCCCGGGGCTTGGGGCAATGGCAAGCGTTTTCGCACGCTTCGCGCAAGTCTTTTTTGAACAAAAAGAAACCGCAGCCGTCGCATTTGAAGTAGAGCTGGCCTGGGTTCTTAGCTTTTGACCCAGCTATTTTCGCGCTCAGTTTACCATTGCAATGACACCTAAGTTCGTTTGCGTCGACTGAATTTCGGTGCTCGTCGCGCGCAGTTGTGGCTCTCGCCGATGGAGAAGCCGTTTCGCTCACCGAGCTCGTCACAAACTGAGAAGCAGTCTGGCTCACCGAGCCCGTCGCGGACTGAGAATCCATCAAGCTCACTGGGCTCGGTGAGGGTGAGTCGCCATCGCAAGGTTGCTTCCGGATCTCGAATGTGCACCTTCCGACCTTCCTGTTGCAGCGAAGGTCAAATGTTCCATCCTGGTTCCAATAAACGCGCGCGGCCCGGGGCTTGGGGCAACTACAAGGGTTTTTGCACGCTACGCGCAAGTCTCTTTTGAACAAAAAGAAATCGCAGCGGATGCACCTGAAGTAGAGCAGGCCTGGGTTCTTAGCCTTTGGCCCAGCTCTTTTTGCGCTCAGTTTACGATTGCAATGACACCTAAGGTGGTTTGCGTCGACTGAATTTCGGCGCTGCTGCTGCTCGGATCGAGAAGCAGTCTTGCTCGTCGCAGACTCAGAAGACGTCCCGCTCACGGAGCCCGTCGCGGACTGCGAAGCCGTCCCGCTTACTGAGCTCGTCGCGGGCTGAGAAGCCATCCCGCTCACCCGTGATATCGATTCGTCTAAATCCAAGACAAATTAATCGTGTTGAGATCCCAAGCGGATGGTTGGGGAAGGGGAGGGAAGATGGAGGGGAATGCGTGATTAGAGGAGGGCTGCGCACGGCCCGAGCAGCTATTGTAATTTTATAATTTAAAGTACAAGCTACCTCGATTTTTGTGCTGGGCAATATTGTCTGTCGCCTTCGCTGCTGTCTGTGGCACCTGTGCATAAGTACAGAGACAGGCATAATTGCTGAGCACTTGAAGCTTTTGCACAAAAGCGAAAGTGGATATTGTGATGTACCAAGCCCATATCGCCAGATGTCTCCAGCGCGCCGAACGTGCGAGCAGGTGGCGATAATCGGCAAAAAAGCAAGTACGCATCGCGGTCAATGTCTATCGGTGGGCGCGGCACGTAGCGATGCGAGGAGGCTTCGGAGCTCCACGGCTCAACTTTGGAATCATCCACGTGAAACCACTTTCCTTCCATATTGCGCACCTAGTAAGAAAACACGAACTCATGAATGACCTCATGATAATGCAGGGTTCAGTGCTCCTACCAGAGCAGTGAAGTGTCCCCGGTCCGCTGTCAAGCCTGAGTGGAGCACGTAGCTCAGCACCTCAGCTTTTCCACCAGCAAATTCAAACTCGCTAGTTATTGACACCTTGGTGCAATTCTTCTCATTACCTTGCCCTCTAAATCGTTTATATGCAGGACAAAGACACCTGGAAGCTTCCGCGGATCTGCGCGCACTTCAATTTTTTTTGAAGCGGTTTTGTTGCTGCAGTTGTCGCATTTCCGCTCCACTCTCTCATCCTGGCAATGCAGCGAGAGGCAAGATGCCAAGGTGGTTTCTCCGTTGTGAGGGATGGCCAAAGACAGCACGGCTGGGCTCAGCTTTTCGAGACTTGAGCTAGCCGATTGGCAACGATCACAGGTGAAGTTTGTTTTAACCTCCAATTCACCTAAGTGGTGTCCCACACTCAAGCGGTCCACAAGCTTGATGTAAGCTTCGTGCGGGTCTTGCTGCATCTGCGGGTCTAACCCGACCTCCCGCAGCACTTGCAGTAATTCTTTATGGGTGGTTTTGATTTGCGAGTTGCGCTTGCGCAGAAGTGCACAAGTTTTGAAAAGGGGATCGTCTAGCACAGGCAGAACAGGCATAGCTGCATTTATGGCTTGAACCAAACCATTAACATGACAATTGTTGCCATAGTTTGGGAGTCCTTGTGGGATGCCTGTAAACATTTCAGTTTGACTCTGCTTGCCTGGTAAATTTCTCCTCTGCTTTGTTTGATTGCCAGGTAAAGCGGGCCGACCCGCAGCAATATCCGCATATGTGGGAGTGAGCCCCGACGTCAACTGGTCTCGCTTTGCTTGTGCCTGCGCTACCCCTAATAAAGCAAACAGTTGACGAGTAAGCATTGGGGTCAGATTCTGACAATATTACCGTTGCTTGCATTTACAGGCGCATCTCCCCCCTGCATGGTGCTGTGCAGGTCGCGCAACTTCGCCACGCTGCAAATCTTTGCCCTCTTCAAAGAAGGCCCCCCTAGGACGTGCACACAGTAATAAGCTTTCCATTCCTTAATAGAATATAACAAAGAAAAATGAGGAAACCTTTGCATTAACATCTGATGATGCCATCATTCGCTTCCCTTGGAGTCTCTTACCGACATCCTTTGCCGGTTCCAACATGACAACGAGCTGCGTGTTTCGTGCTATAGAATCACATGAATTCGGTGTGCAATAGCAGCAACGAGAATCAGCGATCGACGCGCAAAGCGATAGGCATGTTCCATGACACACCGCGACAAAAGGACCATAAGACTGACTGACTAGGTAGACATAGGTGTGTAGGTAGGTATGCAGGTGGTAAGGCAGGTGCAAGTAGGTAGGGCAAGGAAATAGGTTGGTATGGAGGTAAGTAGGTGTGAGTAGCTACCTACCTACTTAATTAGTGCAGGTAGTTGTGCAGGGTATTGTTCTCAAAATATATTTTTAGCATTCTGGCAAGGAAAGAACTGCATGTACATGTCACAATACTAACAATTGCAAGCTTTTAGATATACAGAGTACAAGTCTCTTTTGTCTAGTTATATGGCGGGGCTAATCGCCGGTCGTCTCCCCTCCTCCTGCTCCTTCTCCCCCCCCTACTCATTCCCTTCCTCAACACAGGCACATAAGACTTACACGCACACAGGCACACACACAAACACAAAGACACTGGCTTTATCTCTCCCTGTCTCGTTTTTGAGGCAGATCTGGAAAGGGGAGGAAGCCACGGCGCCCCCTTGTCCCGCTCACTCCTTGCCCTCCCCACCCCATTTTCATCGCGTTTATGAATCGTAATTTGGGAGACGAGAATCTTGTCAATGACATTGTAAATGACTGCTTTTCTTTCGTGACTTTCCTGGTGTTCGGCTTTGTCACACCACACCGCGCAAGATACATGCATTGGTACTTTCCTTGCGGATGTTATTGTTGTTGTTGTTGTTAACGTTGTTGTTGTTGCCTTTCCACCGTGCCCAAGGGTATCGTGCGTTTCTGAACTGCACCGTAAAATAAAGCTTGCTGCCTTTTCTCTCTCCTACCTGATGAAGAGGGGCCGTCCTGGTCCACCATGAACACTTGCTGAAACGAAAGATCAACGCTTCCTCTTGGAAAAGCTACATACGTAGACATGCAGCAGGATGGTAGATGTGGCGCTTGCGCCGCCGTGTGCGAAACGGTGCAGTCCAACACAGCAGTACTATTACATTAGTATCAAAAAAACTTTCTTTTCCTACACGAGCTCCTAACTTCCCTTTCCCTTCCACTGTTCCCCCCTCCTCCGTTCTCAGTGCCGCGCATTTTTTATCCCACCCCCCCCCCCCCCCACCCAAACACACACACCTTCCGTTCTCTCGTCATAAATTTTATTTCCTTTCCTCCCTTCCCACTCCCCCACCCCCCTCCGCTTCTCTCCCAATAGTTTTGCCTCTGGCGGGCGCCAATTGGTCCCCCTGCCTCCTTCCCTCCATTCCCCCCTCCTACAAGCCCCCCCCCCCCTCACCTTGCTCTCCAGTCGATCATATTTGTTTCCGGACCCCTTCCACTCCTACACCTACACCTACACCTCTATCTCCACCTCTCCTTCGCCTACACCTACAACTACAACTCTCCTGCACCTTTCCTACACGTACATCTGTACCTATCCTACACTGACAACTACAGCTTTCCTACACATACACCTACACCTTTCGTTCCTTTTGTGATCTCCTTGTTTGTGCCAACAGAGTACTATTATAATAGTATTCAAGAAAAACTTTCTTTTTCAACGCGAGCTCCTATCTTCCCTATCCCTTCCACTGTTCCCCCTCCTCCCTTCCCAGTGCCGCAACATTTTTATTTTGGCCCCCGCCCCACCTCCTCCCCTCCTTTCTCTCATCACACATTTTATTTCCTTTCCTCCCCCCCCCCCCCCTTCCTCCGCTTCCATCCCAAAATTTTTTCTCTCGGGCGGGCGCCGATCGTTCCCCTGCCTCCTTCCCTCCATCCTCCCTTCCTCCAACCCCCTCCCCCCTCCCCCAAAGCAAATCAGGCAGGTTGCTTGAGGTCTACCTTGCCCCGGCCCGGATGCGTCGAGAGGAAAGTCAGGCCCATCCTCGTTCGTCCATGGTTCGACTTTCCCTCCAACCCCAGAGTCAATCAACTCTCCCATATCAATCCAGCGACACGGACTACCACCTGCCATCCAGCGACGTGTGTAGTAGCAAGGCCAGGCAGGAGCAGGCGGATAGCAAAAAGGGCAAGGAGCGCAGGAGAAATCAAAAACGGCGGGTGCCACTGCATGCCTGGTGGGTAGGTAGGTAGGCAGGCAGGTAGGCAGGCAGGCAGGTAAGCAGGTAGGTAGGCAGGCGCAGGTAGGTATGTAGGCAGGTAGGTAGGTAGGTAGGTAGGCTGGTATGTAGGTAGGCGGGTAGGTAGGTATGCACGTAGGTGGGTAGACACATAGGTAGGTACACAGGCAAGAAAACATCGGGAATTTATAGAAAAAATAGTCTTCCCAGAACCCAGACACGCACAAACCCCAAAAATGCAGAAGACCAAAGTGAGTGCTCCCTCCCCCCACGACCACCCCCGGCCCCCTCCAACCTCGCCCCCCCCCCCCCCCCCCCCCCCAACTCCTACAACCACGGCCCCCCTCCAACCTCGCCCCCCCCCCCCCCACTCCTACAACCACGGCCCCCCTCCTGCAACCACGCCTTCCCCCCCCCCCCCCTCCCCCCTGGTATGTACGCAGGTAGGAAGGAATGCAGGTAGGAAGGCAGGTAGGTAGGCAGGCAGGTAGGTAAGAGGCGGTAGGTATACGTAGCTGGCAGGTAGGTAGTAGGCAGATAGGTAGGTATTAGGTAGGCTGGCAAGTAGGTAGGCAGGTAGGAGTACTGTAGGCGCAGCAGTAGCAGCAGATGCTGCAACAGAAGCAGCAGCGCTAGGCAGCAGCGGCAGTAGCAGCAATTGCCAACTCAACAACAACAGCAACAACAACAACAACAACAGCGACAACTAACAACAACAACAACAACAACAGCAGCAACAACAGCAACAACAACAGCAACAACAACACAACAACAACTCGACAACAACAACAACAACAACAACAACAACAACAACAACAACAACAACAAACAACAACACAAAAACAACAACAACACAACAACAACAACAACAACGACACACCACCACCACTCACCACACCACCACACCACCAACAACAACAACAACAACAACAACAAACAACCAACAACCAACAACAAAACAACAACGACGACGACAACCGACCTTGTGAAAATCTTGCTTGCTTTTCTTGTAGAAACAAAAGTGATTGGAGCAAGATGCCTCTACGAGGCATCACACCAATATGGAA
>WBZZ01004987.1:0-25000 GCA_019918135.1 Paulinella micropora
CTACTACTACTACTACTACTACTACTATTACTACTACTACTATTTAGTAATTGTACTACTACTACTACTACTACTACTACTACTACTACTACTACTTCTTCTTCTTCTTCTTCTTCTACTACTACTACTACTACTACTACTACTACTACTACTACTGTACTACTACTACCACTGTACTACTACTACTACTACTACTACTACTACTATTACTAACGACATTAAAGTAAAAAAAAAAATATAACTTTTTTAATTTTTGGTGAAATTTTAGTTTTGTGTGAAATTTTGATTTTTTGTTACTTTTTCTGTTTTGGATGAAATTCTGATCAGGAAATTTCGATAACATAACCCTGTCGTCGTTTGAATACACATAATCAAAGAAATCATGATTTCCCAACTCCCGAGCTGGCTGAATCGATAAAGTCGTTTAGTGAAACTTGAAATACTCACGGTGGCTCTGCTTCAAGTATTACCTTGATATTTACAATATTATTAATAAATATTATTAATAATATTTTTTATTTATAATATGTTTTATTTTTATGGAAGCACTGTTTTGATCAATAAAATACTTGCCACTCATAGAGCTGAGTGGGAAGCGGAAGATGTACTTTCCCCAACGATAGCTCCATGGAAGAGTAAGTCGGTAATATAACCGAACACAGTCCTCAAAAAGAGAATGACTCGTTATATGAGCTCAGTGACGCAAAGACAAAAAGCCGCCAAAAGACCAGGATCAAATTGGCATTTCAGACGTGTCCGGCCAGACGAAATCTATGAATAAGTTTTTACCTGATAATTCGGGGATGTCCACAGTACCCCCTCCCAGTTCTTTATGGCGGAACTTCGTTTCCGACATAATACGCTTTGAACTGATTTCTTTTCTGACTAAGATTCGTTTAGAGTTATGTATGAAGATACATCAACCCACGAATTAGCCGTTACAAAACAACAATGATACTTGCCCCGGTACCAATCGTATATATACTCTAGCACAATCAGTATCTATATTAAAATCTTCCTCTTTCTTCTGTCGATGAGATATTTGTGCAGTATGTCCAAGTATAATGTTTTATGGTTGAGTAATAATGCAATGTCGCCATTTCCATATATATGTAATAACCGGTCGTCGGTTTCCATAAATACATTTACTTTTTGTGAAGACATACCCTTGTATAAATCGGTATCATTTAATATAGTGTCAGGTGATCAAGTCTGACGACTATATCCGAAGTTGGGTTGAGTGTGCCCTAACCTTGCGATATGCCGATACAAGTAGAGATCGATGGAATCCGGTGTAGCAGTTCATGTTATTAAAATACATCAGTTCTTGATTAGACTGTAGAGTCTTTAATGAGATCATCATTCTGGTACTAATGCGGGTCGTTTCCAGGAAACACCATCGCTCACTCAAATAGCGATCCCGTAACGGTGCTGTTTCGTGGCCGTCTCGTCTGTCTCTGCCGAAGCAAGAGAATAGAATGCCTATTTTTGGTCAGCTGTGTCTTCTTAATCTCTAGAAGAATGAATGCTGTAGTAGCTTTAATATCTAAGAAAGGTTGTCGGGACGATATTGGATCAATGCTATGTTCGCAATCGATCAGGTCCACAATACTTCTAGAGAAAAAAAATACTTACTATAGACGCCGTTTACGCGCGCGGACTCCTTTACCTGGTGGAGGACCTCCAACCAAAGTTAAGTCTAAGGTAGACTGTTCGACGACGTCCCAAATTTTGTGAGGGATTGCGCCTTGTGCCAAGTCAAAAGGAATGTCCAGCACTCCTCGTGGTAGTGCTTGTATGGTCCACGCGGTATGATCTTTATCTGTGGGAGATATGGTATCATCCCATGTCTCAAGTTTCTTGGCGTCTTTATATACTGGAAGATATTGTCTTACTTTAGGATCTTCCACTGGATCCAGACTCCTCCAGAAATGTAAGACTGTTTGTATTATTTGTGCCGCAGTCGAAATTCGATTCGATCGCGTATGGCGTTTGTGAGGTACTGCCATGACTCTCATGAGATATAAATCTGAGAGCGTGTCATCGGCTACGTGTTGGGCCCATTGTTTCCATGTTGGTTTTTGCTCCTTCCCCTCAAAGAGGCCCTTACGGAGTTGTGTGAGGAGTTCAAGCACCTGACAAGACTGGTCAACCTCCTCGTAAACAGGATATTGCCTTGTGTTGTCTTTCAGGGCTTTGTACATTTCTTTGTAAGCCCGTGTGAAGGCAGTTACAAAAGCCTCAAAGGCAAACTCAATGCCACTTTAGTTTCTACCTTCGAACTTTCTTTCTAGATTCTTGATATCAGTGGGGACACCACAGACAGACAGCCATGCTGCAGTTGTGCGTTTATTTTTCCACTGTATGATTGTGCGTTCATGAAATTCCGCAACGAGCACAGCAGCGTAGAGTGTTGAAGATATTTTGTATATATCGCACAGTGTAAGAGTGTCGCCATACTTGATATCCTGCAATGTCACTCTTTCGTGCTCAAACCTCACTTTGTTGAAGAGATGCTTCGCAAGGCCGGGAATTTCGATCAGGAGGTTGCTTTGACCTTGTCCTGGTCTATTCCTTTTCTCGTAAGGAATATAGATGTGTGTTTTATAATAGGTTGGGTAGTTAAGGAAGAAGGACTCTTCATCATCATATGTAGCCAACTGTTCCCATGTATTTGGGATATTCTGGCCAACATCCTCCATCTCTCTCTCTCTCTCTCTCTCTCTCTCTCTCTGTCTCTGTCAGTGGAGAGCCTCCAGTCTGACCTGCACTCGCTTCTTGTGCATTACCCCCCCCCCCCCCCGCTGTCGACTCTACATCGGCTGTATACGTATACTCCTCTCTCTCCTCTCCATCTCTATCCCCCCTCTCTTCTGAGTACTGAGTCTCCTGCTCCTCTCCTCCCTCACTAGGACCATAATCAGTTGGTGTCACACCAGCCTGCTCATTCTCGTCTTCCATCTTATGTTATGAGAGTCACGTCTGCTTTTTTTTTTTTCTGTTATTCTTTTCACTCGATGCATCCTTCTTCTCCTTCTTCCTTTTCTCTGTTGAAATAGTTATGGGGCGTCAGGCCCTACACAGAGATAACGATAGTTTGGTCAAAAGAGCTGTTTTGTAGAAGTCAGTCTATCGTCGGACAGTGCTTCGATATTTGTCTTGCTCTTGTGTGAGGGACGTGTAATCTCCTCTGGTTTCTGCAGAGAAAATGCAAGGAAAATGGTTAAGAACAGAGAGTGGGAGTGCTTTGCTCGTTTTTCCTCTGTCTGTGTGTTTGTCTGATGTTTGTTTCGCACTTGTCCTACTTGGCTTTATGCAAGCAGCAAGAGGGAGTGGAGTAGGTGTGGTCTGGTGTCTTGTAGAAGAGCACACAGAAGCTAAATGTGCACAAGGGCTAAAGGTTATACTACTATAGGTACCACTATAGGACACTTATCTTTATATTTATATGTATAAATTTAGCCCATTTCGCCATATTTCGCTCTCCTATTAATCAGCCAAAACTAGCAAAACTAGAAAATAGCACTTTTTCACAAACTATTAATACAAGGCTTCGTTATCCCACTTTTCTTATTCTTTCTCGGTGTCCTGAACCCCCTTATCTTTTTTCCAAAAAAAAAAATGTGCTCTGTATTGAAAGTTTGTAAATAAAAGAATAAATATTATTTAAAGAAATGAAAAATTATATTATATAAAAAAATACTATTATTGTTTTGAAAATTCAAAAACAAAAACACACGATGGGTAGAACCAAAGTATTTACAGACGAAGAAATCAGGCAAAGGAATTCAGAACGAATGAGAATTTATAATATAAAAAACAAAGAGAAAGCACAGCAGAGGGCTAAGGAATACTACAACAAGAACAAGGAGGTTATATTGAAGAAAGCAAAGGAGAAAAGGGAAAAGGAGAAGGTTGACATCGCAAGGATGAAGCAACTCCAGAGGCTCGTTGAAGGACTAAATATCGCCCTATGAAAAACGATATAAATTTTATATTAAGGATATAATATCTATTTATATATAGATAAAATATATATACCTATATAGATATATTTATTTTATTTTTGAAAAATCAAAACCCTAATATAACATGTCAAGCATAGACTACAGGGGGCAAACTTGGAGCCTTGACAAACTCACAGAACAGGGCATACAATACCAAATACGGCAAAACAAACTCTATGTAAAAAAACCAAACGGCAAGAGGTTTTATGATATAACAACACCAAGAGGGACACTACCAAACCCTGAGCAGTATGTAATGCCAGACAGAAAACAAAGGGAAATAAAAGAGAGGAAAAGGGAAGAACCAAATGTCATTGACTTCAATGGATATAAATTAATACGACAAGACATGAAACACGATTTACCAGTGGGGCAGTCATTGTATAATGTAAAAATCAATAAAAACTTTTCTCAAAAGATTAAAAAGTTTTCGTTGGAAGATATTATAAAAATGATAGGTTCAATCGTGGATGATTTTAAGTCTTTATATAATTCAAACGACAAAATACAAGTAAGGATATCGGCTATTCCTGAATCGTGGAATGTTCAAACAAGAAATTCTCTTGTAAAAGTAAAAGACTTTGACTTACAAGACATATTAGAAAGACTTACAAAAATTTTACAATCAAACGACGAAGTGTGGATGGACAAAGAAGGAGCAACTATGGAGTTGATTGATTTCAATTTTATGGGAGTAAGGATGCCAGAGGGAGGGGCTAGATTGAAAGCAATAACACAGGAGGACATTTACAAAAAGAAAGAAGTGATACAAATAAACAATGACGACAACATATGTCTTGCAAGGGCTATCGTTGTGGCAACTGCCAAGATAGAGAAACACAACAAATACGAACAAATAAGGAAGGGTCGCAGGATACAGGACGAACTGGCAAATACATTGCATGAGGAGGCCGGTGTCATAAAAGATTTATGTGGTCTTTCTGAGGTAGATGTGTTTGCTAGTCATATAAAATACAACATAGTAATTGTTGAACATCCAGACAAGATAATATATAAAACCGAATTCAAAGACGAAAAGGAGCAACCATACAAACACATATACATACTCAAAACCAAAAATCATTACGACACCATAGTTAGCATGAAGGCATTCCTATCAAAACGAAACTTTTGCGAGCAGTGTATGAAGGGTTATGAGCATAATCATTCCTGTGTGGCGAAATGTAATATATGCCTTACGGATGGATGTAAGGGGTATAACAACATAACAAAATGGAAACAATGCGAAAAATGTAATCGTAAATTTCCGAATGATGAATGCTTCAACAATCACAGAGCCACCACATGCGACAACAAAAAGAAATGTCTTAACTGCTCTAAGACATTCACAGGCGAACATAAGTGTGGTTATGACAAATGTAAAAATTGTAAAATCCTGCAACCATTTGAGCATAGGTGTAATATGAAACAAAAAGAAATACATAAGCCCTCTGATAAATATGTGTTCTTTGACTTTGAGGCAACACAAGAGACAGGCACACATATCATTAACCATTCAGAGAGCCAGTATTTCACAGACAGCACACCCATGATACACAAAAGCATAGAAGAGTTTTGTAATTGGGCATTTGGCAATCAACACAAGGACTTCACATTCATAGCACATAATGCAAGGGGTTATGATTGTCAATTCGTGCTTAAGTGGTTGATTGAAAAAGGCATTTCACCATTTGTCATATATCAAGGGGGTAAGATTATGATGATGGCTGTAGGCAAGATTAGATTTATTGATAGTCTATCTTTCCTAACTATGCCCCTGTCCGATTTCCCTGAGACTTTTGGTTTAGATGAATTAAAGAAAGGATTTTTCCCACATTTCTTCAATACTGAGGCAAATCAAAATTATGTAGGGGCAATACCAGATAAGGACTATTACGGCTACAACACATTTTCAAAACATAAACGACAAGAATTTCTGAAATGGTATGAAGAACAAAAGGACAAAGTGTTTGATTTTAAAAAAGAAATGGAAGCATATTGACATAGTGATGTGGATATATTGAGAAGGGGTGTATGAAATTTAGAGAGAGCTTTCTAGAATTTGGCATAGACCCATTTCAATACACAACTATCGCATCTACCTGTATGGCGTTATATAAAGCAATCTATATGCCGACAGATAGCATAGCAGTCATACCAACACACAGAACAGACAAAGCGAAAACGAGCCGTATGTGTGTGGAGTGGCTATCATACCGAGAGAAGAAAGACAATACAACCATACATCACGGATTAAATGGAAAAGAAAAAATGATACATTTAAAAGGCGGAGGTAAGGCATACTTAGACGGATATGACCCACAGACAAAAACAGCATATGAGTTTCATGGGTGCTACTGGCACGGGTGTCCTGAGTGTTATGACGGCAATCAAATTAATAAAGAGCAATCCGTTAATAAGACATTTGGACAATTATACAAGGAAACAAAACGACGGGAAACTTTAATAAAGCAACACGAGGAAGTGAATAATTTAATAACAATATGGGGTTGTAAGTGGAACAGAATACGAGTAAGGCAGGAATTCAAAAGGAACATAGAAGAGACATTAATGGAGCAAGAGACAATCAACCCACGACACGCGATGTTTGGGGGAAGGACAAATGCTCTATCTTTATATTGGAGGGCTATGAATGAACAACAATACGCCAAATACATAGACATATGCTCCCTCTATCCGTCTGTTATGTTTTATGACCCCTACCCTCTCGGACATCATAAAGTAATCAAAAATACACAAGCATTACAAATGATAAAGCAAAAGACAGCATTTGGATTAGCCAAAGTTAAAATGCTACCACCAAGGGGACTAATTCACCCAGTCCTACCCTGTCAAGATAGAGGAAAGATGATGTATTATTTATGCAATAAGTGTGGAAAGGAAAACCTACAAGACAAATGCGAGCACGACGACACAGAGAGGGTATTAGCAGGCACTTGGGCAACACCACTCATTTATAAAGCAATGGAAAAAGGTTATAATATCATTAAAGTTTATGAGGTGTGGCACTGGGAACAACAGACAACAACACTATTCAAAGACTACATAAAAACTTTTCTACAAGTAAAGCAAGAGGCAAGTGGCTATCCGTCAAATGTGGAAACAGAGGAACAAAAAGACAATTACATAAAAGACTATGAGGAAAAGATGGGTATTAAGTTGGACAAAAGCAAAATAGAAAAGAATGAAGGAAGGAGGGCAGTCGCAAAACTATGTCTGAATTCTCTGTGGGGAAAGTTTGGACAACAAAGCAACAAGACACAGACGACAATAGTCAGGAGTGAGGCAGAATTATACAAAATACTAAATGACAAAGACATAAACGAAATCTCAATCAATATGATAAATAAAGAATGCCTTGAACTATCCTACAATCTACACGCCGAAAAAGTGTCAGACCCTTACAACACAAACATATGTGTGGCTTTATTCACAACAGCACACGCACAAATGAGATTGTATGATATGATGGATAGATTGGGAGATAGGGTATTATATCACGACACAGACAGCATAATATATTCAGTTGATGAAAAACAAGGACAGACAACAATACAGACAGGGGACTTATTGGGACAATGGACAGACGAACTAATAGACAAAAAGACAAAAGTAAGCAGAAGGATAACTACATTTGTGGGCTCGGGGCCGAAGTCCTACGGCTACATACTAAACGACGGCACAACAAAAATGAAACTGAAAGGCTTTTCTATGAACTACGACACCTGCAGGAAACTGAACTTGGTAAATATGTTTAGTGTGATAAGCAATGGTCTGGGAATAAAGGACGAAGAACTATCAAAGAAAGCATATGAGGAATTAGAAGCATTATTGGAGACAGAAGGAGAAAAGCACATAGCAAAGAATGTGGCTGAGAATGGAAATGTAGCAATACACAACCAGAGCAAAATTACGAGGAACAAAAAAGACAAAACGATTACCTCCGAACATTTGAAAAAGATATTCTCCTTTACTTACACAAAAAGAGTAATACAGCCGATTAAAGATAATCATATCTCTACACTGCCTTACGGATTTTAAAAAGGCATATTGAAAGTTGCCAAATAATTAATTAATTTTTTTCAATAAATTTTTATCAGTCTATATATACCAATGTCCGCCCTCACCAGACTATGCGAGAAGTTTGAAAAACTTTCGCTTGAAACCAAAAATGAAACATTCACATTGAAAGATATTCAAAAGGTAATTCAAGACCAAATAAAGGCTATTGAAAAAAGTAGAGAAGGAAAGCCAACCGATGTTTTTCCATTTGGTAAGTATAAAGGTAAGAAAATTCAAGATGTAGCGGTTATTGACAAACCATATCTTGAATGGGTTATGAAACAGCCTTGGTTTGAGAAATTTACCGACATTAAGGCAGAAGTAAAAAAATATTTACAATAAAATTATTTTGTAGTATATATATCAATGACAGACCTAAGCACAAAGCAGGACTACTTGAATGAAATTGAAAAATGGAACATTGACAGCGAAGTTAAGAAACCCACTATTAAATGGACTAAACCCGATATTGTTTCTTTCTATGAGCAATATAAACCAAGAGACGATAATGTTAAAGTAGTTATACCCTTAGAAGACACATTGACGAAAATGATGGAGGAAGAAAGCACTCCTTTTACGACTGCAGATTTAAAAGAAACGGGGATTACTGAAATAAAGGCTAAAGGTCGGCGAAGAAATAGCACAAAGTGAAACCGATATTTTTCTTCAATATGGTAAGTATAAAAAAATGAAAATTGAAGATGTCGCTAAGATTGATAAACCATACCTTGAATATTTAATTCAACAACCTTATTTTAATAACAAAGATGCGGTAAAAAAATATTTATAATTGATATTTGACAATTTCACTCTCATTCGCTACGCTCATTCTCGTTTATTGTCAAACATCGCTTTCCGCTTATTATTTTTTTTTATTATTTACTTTTAAACGATGTTTGCAAAACACACGGGAGCGGGGTATCTCAAACAAGTTTGAGATTGGAGTGTAGATTTGCAAATATCTATTGGTCTTCTATGAAGTTAGCAATAATATTGATATTTCCTCCTCCACCAGCAGAGACAGATTTCTGTGTAAAAGTCAATACATCACTCGGTGATAGGTATATATCATAGTTTCTAAGATTGATTTGTTGAGTTGATTGAGAATTAACATATAGTTTAAAAATTGTTGTTCCGTTTGCAATAGCACTCGCCTTTGTGTCAGTATCTACAATTGAATACTTAGAATCAACATCCGCAAAACCCGCTCCAGTTAGTGTTCCATTTAATACCATTCTGACGACATTTGACTTAGTATCTTCATTTGTAATACTTATCAAAGTGGGATAAACATTTGAATAATTTGCTAAATTAGCACCGCCAGCATCAAATGTTGCTTTGTTTCTTATACTAATAATAGGACTTTCAGTGGTGTTTGCTGCTTTACTTCCTTCCACTTCGTTTGTTATGCTGGTATTAATAGTATTCGTTCCTTCAATGAATAAACTGGCACTCGCCGTTTTAAGAATTTGTATTCCAGTCGCCGCATCATTTCTCATGACTGCCGTAAAAGGTAATGTTGTATTTCGCAGGCTTACACCAGTATTAGCATTCGCATATTCAATCATATGAACTAATTGAAATAATCCTGTTATGGGATTTTCAATATAGAACTTAATTGCGCCAAACCCGAGATACTGAAATTGAATTTGAAATACATTTCCTTTGCTCCAATCTAAGTTTGGCATAGCATAATTTCCATCGCAAGGGTCGTCCCAATCTACTTGGTCAATATAAACTGCAACACCTCCTTTAATATGCGCGATATTCATTCCTGCTTGATTTTTGTAAAAATAAAATCCATCAACGAGATCATTTCCTATTCCGATAAATGAATAGTAATCTTTTGTATCATCCGTTGTCCATATAGCAGTAAAGCGGGCAAGGACACCCATTCCAGTTCTATATTTTATTCTCCTTTTACTTACTAATCCAGCATCCGCCGTCGCATTAGCAGTTGTTTTCAATTCAGCCATATTATTCAAGAATGACACAGACGATTTTGTTTCTGTTTTTGTCCATATCCTAGTATTAATGGTATATGGAAAGATTTCCTGTAATACTGGTGTTAATTGACCTACTACTGCTTCGCCAAAAGCGGTTTTTGAATTATTAGTTTCAATATTGCCATCATATCCAGCACTGACATTTATAAATTCGCCGTCAGGATTTTGTGCGATTAAATTTCGTTGGTGGGACATTGTCGGTCTATATTATCAAAAAAATAAATTAACTATCAAAATTAATAATTACATATTACCTCACTGGCGGAGTTATGAAATAGTAATCATATTCGCCTTAACCTGAACCTCTCGCTGAGTGATTGCCACGGTGTAGTGGTTAAGAGCAGTTCCCGCATTAGTGCCAATAAACTCCCATCGTCGCTCAGTATCAAGACTTAAACCGCTGATTTCATTTTGGTCTTTGCTCCATAGCGGGCGGGTATTATCCCAAGCATCAACCCAGAACCAGTTGTATTTATACACATCATTATTCATCAAGGCCGAACCCTCAATCTTTGGCTTCAGGTACATGTAGTCTTCTTCAGAGGCGCAGTCAATGTTAAACTCTTGCTGTCGTGCTCCGTCTAGAGTAGTGTATAAAGTAGCGATCTTTGCTGCTGTGCGATTATCATGGTCATAAGCAGTGTTCTTCCTTTCTTCGGTGTTAAAAACTGAGTGATAAATCTTCTTCAAACGGCGACCGTGGCCTCTGTCAAATCGCATAGTAATATTTTGGGTTGTGGTTGCTCCAATTAAATTCTTATAAACATAGGGATAATCGATATTGAAGTTCATACCTTCGGGGCTAGCAATCTTCTGTTGAATTGATTGAATGACATCAGGGTTTGTTTCAACAGCGAGAAACAAGTTAAGATTGGTAACATCAGCAGATACAGCCATAGGCAGTGTAGCATTTAGTGCGGCAAGATAAGCAGTGCTAATACAAGTAGCGGCACCATTCGTCACCGTATAACCGGTTCTGTCAGTAGCACTCCACACAATTCGCATAGTCAAAATCTCTGGAAACATAATAGTCTTATCAAGTGCGAAAATAGTATTAATAATCATACCCAAAGGAATTTTAACATTGATAGCGGTGGCGGCAGTTGCTCCACTTCCCACAAGATACTTCGCCTCGTTGTAATTAACATTTACGGCGGATAGTGCTCCCACTCCAGTCGTCAAAGCAGCATCCTCGTGACGACGAGCAGAAATCACTGGCTCTCGCAATAGACCCTGAGTTGCGGCCGCAACATCGTTATTACCATCAGCGGCCGCACGAAAGGCTGTTCTAGTTGCTTCAATGGCACTAATGTTAATCAAACCGTTAGCATTACACTTTTGTAGCATACATCCGTATCCACTAGCATCCCCATGGTTAGGAAGGTCAAGGAAATCCTTCAAACTCATTTCTGGTTTCCACAACATCTTAGTCACATGTCTAAGGTTGTTAACGTCGCACAGATAAACACCGCTACGGGTCTGAAGTTGAATTTGAGAAATTTGCGAAAGGCAGTCCATAAAAATTCTAGTATAAGTGTTGGCAACAAGAGGCGCTCTCATAGTATAAGTAAAACTCAAATAAGACCGAGCGAGATTGAATGGGCGACTGATAAGGTCAAATGATCGTTCTTGCCCACCAGCAGTGGTGACTTCAAATGAAGCAGAACCCTCACGTGGAGCGAGTTTATTCAAACGATACGAAGCACTGATATAGTCAGTCTTGCTGAAATCCAATTCGCCTCCGTGTTGAGTTGGCATTTTGTTTTTTGATTTTTTAGGCAGTTGAGATTATTTGCTAATTCACAAGAATATATTTATAGAAAAAATAAATAATTCTAAAATTAAAATTAATTACCTAGATTTTAATAAATTGAAAAAGGATGTAAATAAATTAAAATAATTTGTTTCTCTGTAAATTAATAATGTTATAACAATACCCAAACCATTAAGATTAATTGCTTGGTCGTTTTCGTCTGTAAGATAAAACCTGAATACATTATTTGAACTGGAGGATAATTTCTTACCATACTCCGACCCACTTCCGTCGTATATAACGGCTCCAAATGGAATATCATTCGCCGTGTATATTTCTTGTAGCACATGATTATCACCTTCCCCCACTAAGTCCGATTGAAGATACAAAGTCTTTTCTCCAGTTAAAATAATTACATTTGGCGATTTAATAAAATCATTAGCAAAGAAATATGTTGAGTTTCTATCAAACCCCATTACTTCGTGAATACGGGTATCACCATCAAATATAAATCGCGGTTGAATACCTCCGTTATTTGAAACACTGAATGTTAATTTGCCATCCTCTGGTTCTATGTTGGTATTATTACTGGATACAACATAAGTATAATTATTAGGGCTGTCTGCGGTTAGTATCTCCGACAACTTATTTTTTAGATTGTTCATTGTGTAGTTTCCCTCAGGTATCGTAATTAAAGCCTCATACCCGTCTTCGCTAAGAGTAAAAGTATTGTATGGTGAAGCCACAGAGTAATATGACTTTGGAACATAGATATGAAGTATTTTACAATGTGTTGGATTGTCTAGCCCCTTCAAATTGACTTCGTGTGTAAAGTCGCTATCTGTGCTTGTTATTCTGTTTTTACTATTTATGTAATAGATACCACTACTTCGCCCTCCCTTATAGTCCATGATATTTAGAATTGTGCCTCTATCTTGCTAATCGCAAGATTTCTCGCTATATTCTAAACATCGTTTTTTTCTTTTTCAAAAAAATTAATCGGTTTTCGATGGTTATCAACAAACGAGAATGAGTGAAACGAATGAGAGTGTAGTTGATAACTATCTTTCAAATAAAAGTATCAAAATTACCATACCCATTCTGTGCTTTTAATTTCTCCGCTTCTTCTTCCTTTAAGTCTGTGTATCCACTAGCAAACTTAAAGCGATTACCTTTAGCCCGCTCCATTAAAAACCTCATTGAGTGCCATCCACAAGTTGAGGAAGTATCACTCTGTTGTTTTACTTGATTAACCTTCATTAATAAATAACTATCGGGGTGGCTTTTGTCAATGAGTTGTTTCATTTGTTGTTGAAAGACTTCCGTTGGTTGGTAAAGTGCTAATGGGTCATAGACTTCAACACTCCTGTCTTTATCTAGACTTACCCATATAGCAATCCAATGAGACCCCGCTTGTTTGTGATTGTCCAAATTCATAATAAATCCGTATCGCTTTCTGCTTCCGGGCTTCAACTTATAGATTTCATCACTGGCTATCGCTCCAAGATACCATCCATATTTTTTCATTATGTCGTCTATTTCATTAGTCATTAGTCCCCTCCCTTCTCCTTCCTGCGGGGGTTCCTCTGGCTCTGGTTGTTGTGGCTCTGGTGTCTCCGCGTCACTCGGTGGTATGGTTGTCTCCTCTAGTGGTGTTTGGTCTGGCGGTGTAGTCGTATCTGTTGCCAGCTCTGGTGGCGGGGGTAGTTGTTGAGGCATTCCCTCGTCAATATTCAAATCTGTTGAAACTCGTTTATCTAAATTGGGATCGGAAGTCATTTTGTTAGTTAGAGTATTCACAAAATCATGTTTGTTCATTGTGTGTTTCCAATCTTTGCGGGCTAAGTATTTTTTTATTTTCGCTATTGAAAATACCTTATCAATTAATTCTTCTAATTTCTTCGCTCCACTACCTTTTTGCTCACTAATGCCCATATAATTTTCATATCTAGCATAATCTGCTACTTTTCTTTTTACGTTTTCCACCTCACTTCCAACATCAATATTAAACCTTTTAATCATGTTAATAATCCACTTTGAAGTGTCTTTGTAATTTAATTTGTTATGACCATCATTATCTAGTCTCTTTTTTAAAGCCTGTGCTAACTCTTTTATGGTAATGGTTGGGTGATAAGTTTTTGAAAATCCAGAGATTAAAAATTGATTAATTTGTAAATTTTCAAGATGCTTACCCTTTTCTTCCGCTTTCTTTTTTTCCTTTTCAAGTTTTTCTTTATATTCTTCTGCTAACTTTTTCTGTTCCTCTAAAGACGTCGCTGTGGCTATAGCCGTCTGAATATCTTGACTGGCTTTTTGTAAGTCTTTGAGACTCATCTTTTTTATGAACTTATCTGTATATCCTGCTAATTTCAGTGTTTCAATATCTTTCTGCTTTTGCTTTTTTTCTTCCTCATATTGCTCTTTCGTTTTCAATGGTGCTTCATCTCCTAAATTAGGTAAGGCTGGTGCTTGTGGTGGTGCTCCAAATGGTGGTGCTAATGGTGGTGCTTGTGGATTATCTCCAACTGGTTGGAGATATGGTGCTTGTGGTTGTCCCTGTTGTTGTGGCATGATATATTGATACTGCTGTGGCGGTGGCATAATAGCCAATCTTTGGTTCCTTTGCTGTTCGTATTGTAAATCCTCTATGAGTTTTTGCTCCCTTCTTAGTTCTTGTCTTTTTGTTCTTGTCGTTCCTTGATATCGCATAGTTCATTGCGGTGTATCCTTGCTAACTCATCCTGCCTTTCCTTCACATCTGCTACGTCTTTTCGTTCTAGCCTTTTCTTTTCTTCTTCTAAATCCTCCCTTTTCTTCTTTTCCTTTTCTTCCTCGGCATGTATTAACTCATATTTCTTTTGTAAGTTGCTTTGTATTTGGTTTCGGTTCTCGTGTTCAAGACGATTGAAATCAGATTTGATTATTTTTTCTCTTGGTTTGCGACTAGCCCTTTGCGACTTTGGTTTGCTGATATATTTCATAAAAAGTTTAACGATTTGTAATGTGCTTAAATCATTTGTTTTCTTACCAAAATTAAGATAATATTTTTTACCCTTCTGGATAATATATGGCCTCCCGCTCTTATTTCTATAAACTCGTGGGGGTCTTACCTTAGCCTTTTTCACATTCTTAGTCTTAGCCGAACCCATTATATTATCAAAAAAATATTTCTAGAAACAAAAATATCTTCAACGGAACTTTACAGCCCCTCCTCGTTGCTTACCATAACCAAGTTTTGCGGCAGTAGCACTAACACTACCAGCGTAAGGCACCCCAACACTACTCAACGCCCCCGCAGTCCTAGAGATTACCTTATTATCGCGAAGGAATTTATTAACAGCCAAGGCAGTTTTTCCGACCTTCGCCCAGTTAATCTTTCCTCCCTTTTGACCACATCCCTTCTTCTTTGATCTTGTCCGAGATACTTTTTTTCCTCCCTTCTGTGGCATTGATGGATTGTATCCAATGTTATATCCTGATGGTTGTGAAATTATCACTGGTGATACTGGCATATATAATACAGAAAAATAATTCATTACGAATTTTATTTTTTTACTTAAGACGATAAGCAAAGTTTTCTCTTAACTCATCATCAACACTTGAAACATAAAGAAAATTAAATCTCTCCTTTGTTGCTTCGTGATACTTTTGAAGAAAGTAATCAAAATCAAAAGATAAGTCTAAGTGTTTATACACGAGTTCCATTTTGTCCTGAGACTGGCTTGGAAAGATTAATAGATAATCTAACTGCTTAATGGCTTCTGGTCGTAGGTCGTTCAGATACTGACTAGACATAATCACCTTTGATTTATAGTGTCTGTTCTTTTTTAACAAATCGCTTACGGACTTGTCTCTTAATCCGCTTCCTAAATCATCCAAAACAAAAACAACCTCTGGAGAAATATACTTGCTCGGCCTTTCTTTTGCTTCGGTAGTTTTCTTTTTTTCTTCTTTTCCAAAATAAAGAAATTGTGGTTTCTCCATCGGTTCTTTATCATCTTGTTTAATTTCGCCTTCATGCTCTTCGTTATCTCTGTTCAATTTGTCTAATTCGTAATCAATGACATTTACACCATCCGATTTGAGAAAGGTATATATTGCCATTGGGTTGCCTCTGTTCTTAAAGTGCTTAACCATTGCTTTATAAATGTAGTCCTTGTGGATTGTTGAAGCGATAATAACGATACGGGTTTTTCTGTCTGTTGTCCGTTTCAGTATTTCAAAGAGTGCTGTCGTCTTACCGCTCTTCTTACGGGCAAGTAGAAATATGTTTGCATACGGCTCATTGAATAATTTATAGCCCTTGGCTTTTTTATTTCCATCACCCTCTTGTTTTACTGGCTTCACCTTGACATTGTTTATTTTAAGCATCGTATATTCTAAGCCAAAAATTCCAAACACACAACAATTCGCCCCGCTAAATTTCCTGTGTCAATATTTCCGCTGTCAGTTTCAAGGATTTTAAATGTATATTGTCCGTCAGTCCATCCGACAACACCCAAATTATAACCGAGATTTGAAATGTTTGCTATATTGCTATCCGCAAATGTGCCAATAATTCCAATTCTATCCATGTAAAGAATTCTGGTTTTTGTCTCTGTCTGGTCGTTCATATAGTGGATAAACTTAACATTCATTTTGGTGGGTGTGAATGACATTTGGATATTCTTATTAAATGTTTTGCTTCCTCCAGCAAAATCATTGCTTAGAAAAATAATCTTTTGGTATTTATAGTCAGTCATGGTTATATTACTACTCATAAACTTTTTAATAATAAAAATATTTTCGCGGACTGCCTGCGACTTTTACTCACGGATATGTGAAAAAAAGAATATAAGTTGTGTTTATTGTATCCAGAGCGGGATTAACTCAAAAATCAAATGTATTTACAAACCAATGTCAGATTGGTGTATAAGTTTTGATGAAGCCCTGCCTTTAATGTGCTCAAATGATGATATGTGGTATAAAATACATACCTATGAATGTGATATTTGAGAATTTCACTCTCGTGCTGTCGCACTCCCGTTTATTCTCAAACATCGTAAACAGACAAAAAAAATTGAAAATGGGAGACGATGTTTATCAACAAACGAGAATGAGCGAAGCGAATGAAAGTGTAGTTGATAAATATCATTTCTTTGAAGAAGGTGATGGAAGGCATATCCCAATCAAAAGTGTTAAAATACCGACATAAGTATTAGCAACCTCACAAGGTAAGTTCTTTTCAGATAGCCTTACGATACAAAGGGTGATGATGGAGATAATGATACCCATTTGAAATAAGTATTTAATAAGTCGCTGTCTGTCGGTCTGTTTGTTATACAACAACAATTCCAGTTATCTTCCAATTCGTGCTCTACTTTTTTTTCCTCATTCTTCAATGAAATGTCTAAAACACGATTTTTTATTTCTGGAGTTAGTTCGCCGTCTATTTCAATGACTGGCGGTGGCCTATGAAGTCTAGTTGTATTATTGCTGGACATTTGAAAAAACGACTGCCTAATTTCGGCTAGTTGGTTCGCTTGGTCTTGTAGTATATTAAGTAAAGTTTTATTTTCTTTTTCTAAATTATTTACCCTATCTCGGACATGTCCGAGATTATCTGCCATATGTTGAAATCCGCTGACCAATACAGGTATAAAGTCAGTGTATGTTACGCCTTCAAGGTAGCCTTCTCCATCCTCTGCTTTCATTCCACTTTCAGATACAAATTCAGGAAATACTTTCTTAACTTCGTCCGCAATAAATCCGTGGTTCTTTTTTTCTTTTTTGCTGTCTGCCTTCCAATAATACGAACAACAATTTATTTTCATTAGTTTCTCGCAACAATCACCGCAGTCTAATGTTTTAATATCTGATTTAAGCCGTCTATCCGATGATGGTGTCCAAGAACCATTCAAAGGAATATAATTATAAGCACCAGACGGCTCGCCAGTAGTAGAGTTTGAAGTAGTCCAAGCATGAAGCAAACCAGTAGAAGAAACTATTGATGCATAATTCGTATATCCTCCCGATTTAAAAAATAGTTGCGGGTCGTTAGTAGAAGCGGGTCTTTTTCGTATTAATAAATTACCGCTGGATGCTGTTGGTAAAACTAACTCTCCCGACGTATTAATATTAATCGCCTCAGTGTAAGATATATTGTTTCCAACCGCTGTTCCTGAATTATAATAAAAAGCGAGTTTTCCACCTTTTTGAATTAGAAAGTTTGAACCGCTGTGGCTTGATTTCCAGTTCGTGCCATCAAAATAAGCATCAAAACTTAAATTGACATTGTCGTGTGCCCAATTCAATAATTGAAATGTTGGATAAGCATCTGTGGATATTACTGCCTGCAAGTGTGCTCCTCCAATATTTGAAGCCGTTCCGTATAATTCTAATCCACCTGTCGCCCCATTTGCTGATTTTGTTGAATTGCCTATAATTATTGGACGGCTTACATTTGATACATCTTTACTTGTTGTTATTTTATCGCTCGTTGCCAATGTCGTTGTTGATATACCAGCACTAGCCGTTAGTAAGCCCGTTGTGCTACTGATGTCCATCGCGACATTAAACGATACAGTATTCCCCACCGCTACTCCTGATTTGTAATAGAAAGTAAGATTAGTGCCTTTTTGTATTACAAAGTTAGATGTCGCAGAAGATGATTTCCATACCCCTCCCGACACATAAGCATCAAAACCTAAATTAATATCATTATGAGCATAATTCCACATTTGAAAAACTGGATAGATGTCTGCTGTTGTTATTGCCTGTATATGTGGTCCCGCGGGGTCGCTCGCTGTTCCATATAACTCTAATCCGCCAGTTGCTCCTACTCCTTTCGTTGTACTGCCTATGATTATCGGTTTGCCTGATGCTGTTGTTATTTTGTCGCTCGCTGTTAAAGTTGTTGTAGTCATTCCAGCAGTTGCCGTTAATGTTGTTCCTGTTATTGTTCCGCCATTTGTTATATTGTTTGAGTTCATATCCAAAGCACCATAAAACCGCATACCGTCAGCATTGTTAAAACGGACAATGTCAGACGAAGCACTTTTATTATCCAAAAGTTTTGAAATATAAAGTCCCGCCCCTTTTACATCAGATGCTACATTCGTGAATACATAACCTCGTTGGTTCGCGGTTCCACTTGTAGCAGTATTTAGAGTAAATAAGAAATACTGATAATCACCCGATGTCTGTGAAAAGAATATATCTCCTCCATTTTGGTTTAATATACGTGCCCCATTATATGTTATATTTCCACCATTAATGATATCCACATTATTAAAATCGGCTTGGCTTAACAAATTTAGTGCCCTTACATCATTTCTACTTCCATTAAATATTTTAATTCCTGTTATTGTTTGGTCGCCTGTTAGTTTCACATTTTGTCCGTCCAATGTGTCCGCATACCCTTTTGTCGCTCCGTCTGTTGTTGCTGATGGGGTTGCCAAATTCGTTATTTTGTTGTTATTCAAAGATAGCGTAGTGCCAGTTGCGGTTATAATTAAAGTATTACCTGAATATAACTCAACATACGAACCCGTTATTTGTATCGGATACCAGGCCGCAGTTGCTATTTTTTGTGCGGCAATCATTCCTATATTTGTCGCCGTATCAAAGGCAACACCGATACCATCAAAAGCGGTTGGAGTTGTGGCGCCCCGCACTTCTATTGTTGAAGTAAATTTTTTATTCCCTGCTATGGTTTGGTCTCCTGTTAGTTTGACAACCGAAGTATCAAGAACAGAAACATCCACACCATCAACCAGATTTACATTTGTTATACTCTGGCTTCCCATATTTAGTCCGCCATTCGCTGTTATCGCCCCACTAGCTGTTAATGTGGTTGTTGATACTCCCGCACTAGCCGTTATTAATCCTTTTGTCCATACTGCCCCAGTTGAACCATTTAATGACATTAACAATTGCTCCAATGAATTCTCCCACACATAACCATTGGTTGAACTACCATTACATCTAAACCTCATAACAAAATCTGAAATACCATTTCCCGCCACTGCTGTTCCATTTGATAAACTTTTGTTCGAACCTGGGGTTGACATATAAATACCCCAACTTGTATTGGTGACATCATATAAAAATATACCTCTACTAGATGTCCCGTCTGTTTGTCCCTGAATTCCTATTTTTGCTCCACTTGTATTTGTTGCCGTCGTTAGTGTGCCAGTATATGTAATTCCCGCATTTGCTTTGATTTCATTACTAAATGTCTTAATACCCGCTATGGTTTGGTCTCCTGTTAGTTTGACCACAGAAGTATCAAGGGTGGATACATCAATACCATCAACATTACCAACATTTGTAATCGCAAAACCGCCCATATTTAAACTGCCCGTCATAGCCGTTGTGCCGTCCTTTGCCAGTTTCGTATCGGTATATGCTTTCGTTGAAGCATCGCCGTCATAGAATGGTGCTGGAAGCCCGCTGATTGCTGTCGTGCTGTTAAAATTTAAAACATTATTTGCCAATGTCATTCCACCCCCTGTTGTTGGAGCAAAAAGTATGGACGAGCCTACAAAAGATAATGGATAGCCCGTTGCTCCACCTGCCTCCGAAGAATAGATAGAGCCCATATTATTGTTATAATTAAAGAATAATTTGCCTGTGTTTAATGGATTTGAGTCTTTTACGGCCACATAAGTAGTAAATGTTTTATTCCCTGTTATGGTTTGGTCGCCTGTTAGTTTAACGACTGCGGTATCAAGAGCCGAAACATCAATACCATCAACATTACCGACATTTGAAATAGCAAATCCGCCCATGTTTAATCCCGCTGTCATACTGGCGGTGCCGTCTAGTCGTAGAAAAGGTGAAGCAACATTTCTCCATTGCCCTGTGCTATAAATGAGTAGTTGGTTATCGGCGGGTGTGCCTGTAATTATCACATCGCTGTGTGTGTTAATTGAGCCGTCCGCGGACACTTTCGCATTGTTCGCTATGTGCTCTGTTATCCAATCATCAACATCTTTTGTATTTAGTAAATTAACTCCCGTTATGTTCAAATATCCGCCCATACTAATATTGCCGAATTCATCAACATTTATTGGAAAGGTTTTATTCACCCAGTTTATTGAGTTATATGTTAGATAACTATTCATCGCTATTGGTGCTGTTATGACTACATCAGAGAGTGTATCAATTGAGCCGATTGTTGTATTTCTCCATTTACCATCTACATCATTATATGTTAAGTATTGCCCGACCGCTGGTGCAGATATGTTTGTGTCTATGAGATTGTATAGACTGGTTTGGTGCGGATTACTTGTATTGGAGCGGTGTTGAGTTGAGGCTTTGACTTCGTCGTTGTCCCTTACTCGTTGCTCTGTGTAGTATAAATTTTTTCCTTCTTTGACATCTGTTGTTGATTTTAAAGCGAGCCGTGTATCAAAGCGGTTATCAGTGAAATAAAGATTTACGGGGTCAGCATCTTCTGGCACTCTGTCTGTATTCAGACTTATAATATTAGTGTTGGTAAGGTCTAAGTTTTTTATGTCTAGACTATCAACGGCCAACTCATTAAGGCCTAGTAAGGATTTATATTGACTACCCATTGTATATTATAATAAATAATTAATTTTATTTTTGTTAAATTATAGCAACAAAGATTAAAAGCGTATCTAAATTATGCCGTCAAAGGAAGCATCAAAGGAAAATTGGAAGAAGGCAGTTCAAGCAAATAGAGAAAATGCTGAACGGCGAAAGGACGAATGGGCTCGCGAACGTCTCCGCAAAAAGGGAGAACTGAAAGATAAGACTATAGATGAAATGATTGAAACTGATGCTGAGTTAGGGGTTGCTAAGGAAATACTTGGAAAACCAGAAGTCGTAGAAGACGAAAGCGAAAGCGACAGCGAAATTGATATGTCTGAGGTTATTGCAAATCATATGCTTAGAAAGATAAAAAAGAATGCTAAAAAGCCAAAGAAGAAACCAGCAAAGAAAGCACCACCACCCAAGAAGCCAGAGAATGATAGTGAAGGAGAAGAAGAAGAAAGTGAGAGTGAAGAAAGCGAAGATTATGAAACAGGCGGAAAACAGCGAGGCGGCAAAAAACGAAGTGAAAAAATATCAGTCAATGTATATAACAATACACCAAAGAGTAAAGAAAAAAGTAAGGAAGCAGAAAAGATATTTTTGAAATTCTAATGGACAACAAACATACAACTGCTAATATTAATGCACAGGATAAGAATACGCTACTAGAAGATACTCCGAAAGGCGAACCAACAGAGGAAGAAAAAAAAGATACAGCACAGGAAATATTTAGGCAGACAAAGCCCAGAACAAGGGGTACAACAATATGGGCAGATAAAGTTTTAGATATGGTAAATATTGATTTAATGGATATGACAAAAGTTGCAACAAAAAATAAAAATTATAATTTTGCATTTATTTGGATTGATATTCATAGTCGGTATGCTTATGCCATCCCGATAAAAAATAAGTTTTCAACTACGGTTTTAGAAGCACTCAAAAAACTACCAAAGCCCAAAGCATTTATCTCAGACAGCGGTGGTGAATTTAAGGGCGCAGTTGGAGAATGGATGGATAATAATGGTATTAATCATTTTAAAGTTGAAGTGGGAGACCATAATTCATTAGGTATCGTCGATAGATTTGTAAGAACTCTACGAGAGCAACTCCATGTTATATGGGCTTATAATGGTAACTTTGATTGGATAAATTACATTGAAGATGTGGTTTATTATTATAACAAAAAGAAGCATTCAACTATTAAAGCATCACCACTTGAAGTATTTAATGGAACTGATACTAACAAGCAAGAACATTATGTAGATAAGAATTTATTTGACTTCAAAGAAGGAGACAAGGTAAGAAAACTTAACAAAAAGCACATATTAGAAAAGGGAGGTAAGACTTGGAGCAAACAAATATATAAAGTAAAAGGCCGTAGGGGCTACCGGATTATATTAACGAATGATGAAGTTGTGCCACCAAGGCAATTATTAAAGACTGAGGCTACCAAAGAGGAACCGGACAACACAAAAGACGAACCGGATATTAATAAAGAATTAAAAAAATTAACAAAGGAAAAGCAAAACAAAGCATTTACTGAAACGTGAAAACTTGGATGAGTCCAACATCCGCACAGGGACAAGAGTCCGAAAGAAGAAGATCATTTTGGACTTATAGTTCTCGCTTGTCATCACATAACTTAGTAAAAAAAGGCACCTTATCTAAAATGTAATAATTCTTCAAAGCCGACCACGAATGGAATACTCTGACAACATTGTCGTCACCAATCGCCACGAAATACAAATCTGGCTCCCCTGGGCAGATCATATCTATGGCCTCAACTCTTGTCGCATCTTGGGCATCGGCCTCAGCATAAATAGCATTTGGCATATTGCGATCATTGCTAAATGACACATAGCAATTTTTGCCCTCCTTATACTTAGAAGGTGACTTTGCCTTGGACTTCTTTGACTTGACTATGTCAAAAGGACTGCTCGCATTACCCCGCTTACCCTCAGTAGCCGCCTGATGTTTCTGGTCTGATGGAACATCGCTTTCATCTGCGACAGGGGTAGGTGTGGCTTGCTCTTGGACAGGCTCTGCTGGGGTTTGCTCCTCTGCTTCTGGAGCTGGAGCGGTGATCTTCTTCTTCGGCGGCATAGCCTACCCACACATCAAAAAGCACAAAAACACATGTGTGGGTAGTGCCTTTAAGCCGTTCTAATCAACCAACATATCAAATGTTGGTGGTTTAAACTAATCAATAAACTAATATGTGATTTTTACTGATGTATGTGTTTATATTGTCTTATGTGCGTGTGTGCCGTGTTGATTGATGAGAGGTGAGCGGGTAGGCAGGCACCACACAACACAAACAAGACCACTTAATTCTCCTCCCTCATACATCGATACATATTCCCACAATTTTCATTCTTTACATTAGTGAGTTCTGGGAAGTTGTCTTCACTATATCTAATATAAGATTTGTTGAAAGAGAATCCTTCATTTTCTATTCCATTAAGTATCCTATCTTGGACTACTTTGGTAAATTCGTTTCTATTCTCTTTCTTCCACATGTTAAACATTTTCCTCTCCTTTTCAATCCTCCTTAGCTCCTTCTTTCTATTCCTCTCGTATTTTCTATCCTCCTCCACATTGTCGCTTTCCTCATCAAGCCTTCTCAAAACTCTATTTATTGCTCTAATCTTTATTTCGTCTGGTCGTTTTTTCTCAACTAATAATTTTATCTCTTTATCGCTCTTATTAATTCGCTCCTCAGATATAATCTTATACTTTTTCAATCTATCTTTTCCAATCTTTTGAACAAGAAAATCCTCCACCCAATCCTCCTCCGTTTTATCGCCTATGCCTATCAACCTCTCGCTCATCTGGTTCTACTGCGACACTGCGACACCACTGCACCGAGGCGTCGCAGGGTTTGAGGTTTAGGTAGTGAATGCTGATAATTATTTTTTTCCTTTTTTCATCGGTTGCTCCTACTCCACCTTTTTTCCAGATTATCCTCTTAAGTTGGATGTGTATGTTTTTATGAGTGTAATTGTTGCCAATATTGCGCACCAGTGTCGGGTAGATGGACGGGTAGGGTGCTCACACTCGGTTTTCCGTGTCGTGGGTTCAATTCCCGTTTGTTAGCACCGGTTACTCTGTGCTTTTTTATTTTTTTTGTCCTATTACCTTTTTACTTTTGGCGGAGCGGTGTGATGAGTTTCTTTTTGAGGTGCTTTACTCGTTTATTTTATTTTCCTTTATGAGCTTTTATTTTTTGCAAAATTTAGCAGTCATTATTAATTTGTTATGTTGTTTTCATTTCGTTTTTCCGTTGTTTGTTGTGTGGATTTTTTTTATTTACAAACTTTCAATACAGAGCATATTTTTTTTTTGGAAAAAAGATAAGGGGGTTCAGGACACCGAGAAAGAATAAGAAAAGTGGGATAACGAAGCCTTGTATTAATAGTTTGTGAAAAAGTGCTATTTTCTAGTTTTGCTAGTTTTGGCTGATTAATAGGAGAGCGAAATATGGCGAAATGTGCTAAATTTATACATATAAATATAAAGATAAGTGTCCTATAGTGGTACCTATAGTAGTGGTTATGCCAGCTTGTGACAAATTGATTGCTTGTCTGTAAGTTTTTTGTTTGAGGATG
>WBZZ01004987.1:32500-41494 GCA_019918135.1 Paulinella micropora
GATCGGGTACCCTTTCTGGATGTTTTGGAGTACGCGGACGAATACCGAGCGAACAACGATGTTGGGAAAAGGTCGCGCAAGCGCCTATCCAAGATTACGCACCCTAAAGGTGCTTAAGCCTTTGGCTGCATGTGCTGCTTCGAGATCCCAACCTAGTCGGTCTGCATCGTCCCCTCCTCCTCTTGCACTGGCTTCCCGAATTATGATGTCATCGATATGATTACTCCTGAGCCTTCTGGCCCGGACTCTGACTCTGATTCCGACGACTTTACTGTCATAAAACGGCGCCGTCTGCAGAACAGTAAAGTTAAAGTCAAAAATGAGCTAGAAAAAGTCAAGGTGGAGCCCGTATCGGAGCTGTTGCAATGGACTTGTGACAACTGCACTTTCGCCGAGAATCCAGAAGAATTCCTGGCTTGCTACATGTGTGGCACTACACGATCGTCAGCAAGCGTGTCGCGCTATCCAAGCTAATCTTCGAGCTCACCCACCGCAGCCGCTGCGCCGAAATCATCTGCGAGCTCGGCCCCAACCACCAAGCCTTTGATAGCCGCTGACACAGATCCTGCCCAGATAGCTGCACATGCAGTATCGTCTTCAACCCCGAGATCAGCAGCTGCGCCAAGAGCAACCGAACCTATGTCGACAGCCGCTGACACACATTCTGTCCAGACAGCGGCAGCATCTTTTTCAAGCTCGATATCAGCCGCTGGGCCAAAGTCAACCAAGCATATGTCGACAGCCCCTGCCACACACCCTGCTCAGACAGCTGCAGCATCATCTTCAAGCTCGACATCAGTCCTTGCTGCCGCAAATCCTGCTACGATGAAGCTTCCTTTGCAAACGTCCACTTCGAGTCCAACTAAACTGTTTCTGCCCTTGGAACAAACAGTCAAACAAAATTTATCTCTGCCTCAGTCTGCAAATGAGCTCCTCGCACTGAGAACCTCAGCTGACGAAGCTGCAGCTCAAGATCCAGTGTCATCGATATCATCAGGTAGCACTGCCACTGGATTGTATTCTTTGTGGGGATCTGGTAAGCTGTCACCAGAAGAAACGAAGCTATTTTCTACGCACTTTCTGATTAGAGATAGTTTGGATTTTCCTGGCGGGATGAAAGTAGCAAACAATCTTCTTACTTAATCAGATGTGCCATCTCTGCAGCAGATGGCTGCAATGAATATGAAACCATATGGCTGGCCAGCAGCATTTTATGTGGGTGAGGTGACAGCAATTAAACTTGCCAGACCTCAACAAATCAGCGTGACATCAGGAAGCAAGATTGTATTACATATTGACTGCATTCAGGTGCCGCCTGGCCCCCACGCCAACTACCCTGCACACCATGCACCATTGAGCGTGTAGGCATCACCCCCCGGATAGCCGGTAAAAAATACCTTTTCCTGGTGACAGGTGCACCAGCTTGTTTTTCAGTATTATTTGTCCTGATTGGACCTGATGCCATTTTATTCCTGGTCTGTTGCCGTTTTCCTTTTTGGCTTCACTGAGCTAATACAACGAGACATCATTCTCATTCTTGAGGACTGTGTTTGGTTGTATTACCGACTTTTTACGAGCTATCGTTGGGGGCATTACATTTGGAGTCCACATCACTAGGGTGATTTCTTTCTGCTTTGCCACACAGGCAACAGAGTGAATTTTCACTGACCTGTCTCACACGGGGACGTCAGACGAAAACAAATACTCCAACACAGCTCCCTCATAACTCTTTCACAAAACAAATAATTTGATTGGTCTCAAGCAGGTGTCTCGTACCCTCTAGCCCAATCAGTATCTGTGTGCTCACAAGGAGACATCAGATACAAACTCTCTGTCGTTCTTGCTGTTCTCACACAGAGACCAAGAAGAAGGAGGTGCCGGGACAGAAGAGTGAAGGAACACACACAAAACACAAACAAGCATAGGGACAGGAGCACAACACTCTACCCTTCTAGTTTGTGCATTTATCTGCATTATCTCACACATACGTCAGAGTATTTTTGCAACTCTCTGATCGTTTTCTAAAGGTAGGTCTGAGAACCTATCCGACCGACTGTCGACTTCTCAAGGAGAGCTTTTCTAGCTTCTCTATTACTATCTGTGTGTAGGTCCAAGTGCCTCATACTAGATACAATATAGAAAAGAAGGAGGAAAAAGTAATCTGAGTAAGGAGAACAAGAAATCGGAGAAAGTCTCAAAGACTATTTTTCTCAAACAAAAACAAACATACAAACAGTGTTTCATAGAGGACAGGGAATCTTATCCTACCATCTCTATTAGTTTCTCTCTTCACTAGTCAATCGACTGAAGGAGGAACAGAACACAAACGAACAAAAACCAAACATAGGAGCTGACACTGTCCTCCTGTTGATCACTACTACGACATCATGTCGACAGAGACCGCCGAAGTGAGTGAATTCTCGGAGGCAGATCAAAGAAGAGAAGAAGAAGAAGCAGGAGGAGGAGGAGGAGGAAGAGGATTGAATGAAGGAGGAGGAGGATTGAGTGAAGGAGGAGGAGATGAAGGAGTAGGAGGAGGAGTAGAAGAGGGCTGGGATGATGAAGGAAGATATGGAGGAGACGAAGATGAAGGAGGATTTGAACAAGAAGAGACGGGAGGAGGAGGAGCATATGGTAATCCCTTACCACCTACCTACACGGGAGGAGGAGGACGAAAAATGATCGACTTGATTCATAGTGATGGAGAGGAGATCACAGTGGAGGAACAACAGTGGGTGCAAGACCACTATGACCTCACTAAAGAAGAGTTTGATAACAAGATGGGGGTAGAGAAGGATACCTATGTGTGGATCCCTCAGGATCAAAGAAGAGAGAAAAGTCGTGCTAAAAAGGATGTCTATATCCTATTATCAAACACAGCACAGCTCCTCGGCAAACTGGTCTCTGATCCAGAAGAGAGAAAGAAGATACAGCATATCAAGTTTGGGGACACACACACCCACCTTGAATTACTCGATGCTATCTTTGGGGTGTACACTCAAACCCTGATTTGGGAACGTACATACGGCCCACGATGTGAGGGTTACCTCCAGTACACAAACCCAAGAGCAACGGCCAGATTCCTCGCGACTGGTCAGGAGGCAGTCGATGTAACAAAAATGAAGACCAATCTGGGTTCGAAAAACTCGAGTGGCATATTTCATTTTTTTACAATGGAAATAAAGGCCTTGGAGGAGGGGAAGGCGGAGATGGAAAAAAGCATTAAGGCAGCAGGAGAAACTCATCCTGTGATTGATGAGTTAGAGAAGACTGACAGAGTTCTGACCAAGATCAGACTGTTGATGGGTGCGTTACTGCACAAGGAGGCATGGAAGAGATGGATTCCTACCAAGGATCACTCTGTCCTTAAATCACTTAGTAACGCACCACCGGTCGCCAACAAAGCAGGTGTTGACCAATATGTGGAGAAATATAATTTTCTCAGATCTGCTTCTGAATTGGTGGCCTTTATCACTCATGCTCAAAAGCTGGTGATATCTGAGAAGAAGAAGGCGAAAGAGAATGAGGAGTTCGAGAAGACGATGAGACTGGAGAGAATGAAAGCAAAAGTGAGTGGTGCAAAGACACACCCTCCGACATATTTGACCCCACCAGCTCCTGCCCCACCAGCCCCTGCACCCTCGGGTTCAACTACGGTGGTGGTCACAAACACGGAGAAGAAGGACAGACAGAACATCATAAATGCCTTCAAGGGGAAGAAAGGAGGAGTGGCAAGTCTCATGCTATATGCCAAGACGAGCTCAGACAAAGACTCTGATGCTTCGCTTTTGAGCAAGCTCAAAGAGATCAATGCCTGCATGAAGGCTTTTCCTTGCGACGAAACGCAGGAATACGAGGCCCTTGTTACTGTTTTTGACCAATCTCTAGTCTCGGAGGGATTTGATCTGACACAGTACAAGTTTTTGAGAAAGAAGGAGGAGATTAAGAGAAACAATGCAACAGGCCTAGACGCTCAGTGTGAACTGGCGGTGGCCACACTCATTCCATATTTTCAATCTCATGGATACCAGCATCTCTGCACTGGTACTCTCATAGGATTTGAAATCTTTGAGACAGTGGCGATGAGTTTGAGGAGTGCTGTTGGCTTGGCGGCGACCCTTACGGAGGTAGTTTCCTCCTATGGGCTATTCTATGGCCGCAAGTCGATCATCCTCTATTTCTTTTCGGCGTTACACACAGTTAACCCGAGTAAGCTTACTCAGCTCATACAACAATGCTCGACGTTTAGCTCAGTGAAGTCCAAGAACTTCCTCGAGACACACGTGTTCGAAAATACGGTTCAAAGCGTTGCTCCGTCAGCACTGTTTCAAGAAGTGATGAGTGCATGCTCAAACATGGACTCGCTCACGGAGGCACATACGGCACAGGCAGGCGGTGTACCTGTTGGCGCACAAGCCACGTACACAAACAGAGTTGCCGGTTGGAAGAGACAGAGAGAGCCAGACCTGAAGACCGCATGTTGGAGGTGGTTCGCGGGCTCGCAGTGTAAGGCACAGATGGAGAACAGAGACTGCTGTTTCAATCATGATAGGCAGAACCCAACAGCAAGGGCAAATTTTCTGAGCAGGACGGAAGGCAAGGAACCGGGCCTTTTCAATATGCTTCAGATTGCCGCTGTGAACGAAGGTTGGTATGCCGATATGTGTGATGATGAGGAGTTACGAGAGGCAATCATTACCTACATGAAGAGGATGAAGGAGAAGAAGGAGGAAAGGGAGAGACAAAAGAACTTAAAGGCCTCTCAAAGAGGACGAGAAGGAGGAGCAGGAGCAGGAGGACGAGGAGGAGGAGGAGGAGGACGAGGAGGAGGACGAGGAACATGGAGAGGAGCCTCGAGGTGGCAGGGAACCCCTCAGAGAGGAAGAGGAGGAGGTCGGGGATATACCCCTTATGGAGGGAGAGCTGTTCGAGCTCCAGCCCCCCCACCCAGAGGAGGAGGAGGCTCGTGGGCAAGCTCCAACCCGAATTTCGGTCGAGCTCAGGCCTACAACACTGCCTCGGAGACCGATACGTCATCCTACCCGGACACTACTCAAGGTAATCGTTTCGAGGTGGTGGAATGACTGGAGGGGGAAGAAGAGAGGAAGGAGAAGACTGTGAAGTTTAACCCTAAAGTCACAGTGCTTTCTAATGCTGTTGTGCAGACTGGGCCAACGCTTCCTCTATGTGAAAACAAAGATGTGGGTACACAGAGACTGCAGCCCCAAGGTAGTCTCATACCCGTTCATACAGCACGGTTACCAATGATAACTGATGCAAATAGGAAGGCGAGACTTGCGATGGAGGCGAGGAGGCCAATGGCAGACGTATCGCCTCGGCCAAGCAAACAACCACGAACAGACTCAATGTCCACGGTCGCGGCGGGTGGCGAGCAAAAAGACAATGTGTGTACTCAAGTACCACAAGACAATGTCGCTCAAATAGTAAACGCACCAGTACCGCAGAATAATAAAAATGTTAATGAGGTGAAGCAGGAGAAGAAGGAGGAGTTGAAAAACTTAGAGACAAGACTCCAAAATTTGGAACGTAAAGTTCTTGTTCTCGCAGCCAATATACACAGGCCCGATGCTCTATGTTATACGGAACTTTATTGTGAAACATTGAAGACAATATTAAAAGTTGGTAATGATACGATGGCGAATATTAATATTGTCGGCAGGAAGTTTTTAAATCGATACCGGGACTGGGTGGACGGAAATATGAAAAAGTCAACGGGCACTCTCAAAGGAGTGAGCAGGGAATCATCACACTGACCTTTAAATTGAAATCCGCACGAGTATACCGTATGGACCTCTATGTCGTCCCCGGTTACCACGGGTCAATATTACTATCGTATGACCAATTGGCTACGATGGGGGCTGTGATTGATTGCGCCGCACGGCGAGTGATATATGGAGTAAAAAGAGGAGAAGAGAACGATATTGATCCCTTCAACGCTACTGACTCTTATGAGGCTTATGAGCTGAGTCTAGCGACGGATCACAAAAAGATGGCCATCGCACATGAGGCACTTGAGGTGTACGTTCGCCCCCATGTCGTAAGACCGGATGAACTGTCCTGGACCGACAATTGGGAATCCCAAGTGTGCACTGTCACAGTTCCGACATGCCATTGGGACAAAAAGTCTATTGATGACTTAATCGAGAAGCGAAAGGAGGAGATTATATGTGTCGCACAAAGAAGCCCGTCGTTGGCGAGATTCGCGGAAGGAGTAGGAACAGATGTCCATATTACTAACGGATACTGTTTCCATGCGAAAGTAGGAGAAGAAAAAAGGGAGGAGTTTGTACCAAGGAGAACGGGGCGAATCCCGGATACTCCACCAGAAACTATTAAAAGTTTTATTACTGATTTCTGGGGTGACGAGCCCACGTGGCCGCGTTCACTGTCTGAAGTGAAGAAATGCTTACGGACTTTATTCGAAAATAATAAGCCGTATACTATTATCCTGCCATATAATGAGAAGGCGATATGGGCGCAGGAAATAAGGGACCGGCTTATTGATCATCCTATACCGGTACCCTCTCGCAAGCAACAGCTAGTGGTGGCTTGTCGAATGGGAACTCGTGAGCAGAGCAGTGCATACAAGCGGAAGCTCAGAGACCTCGACAAGTTGAAATTGATACCGCAAGCATTCACATGCTTTGATGGTTTTTACACCCGTAAAGCTCCTTTGCAATACGCGAGACTCATTGACATGCTGGTGGAGCTCGGTAAAGATGATGAGCCGGACACGGTCACGTATGAAAAGACGGGCCTAGATGATGTCTCGGAAGAGGACTTAGGCTTGGAGGAGGACAGAGAACCCCTCAAGCAGCATAAGCAGATGTCTGATGAAGATTTTCAAGAGGCGGCGCGGAAAATATTGGAAGAAGGAGTAGGCACGGAGAAGGAGAAGGAGCTTTTAAAAGCCAAATTAGAGGCGAACAAGGAAATTTTTGACCCTCCACATGCAGGTGGTGTCAAGCCTGAAGATTTCACTGCGGTTATTTACAAAATACCGGGTGCGGAGCCGTCACCGGCACCACGAAGGGCGGATTTGAGTATACATGAGGCGAAGATAGCGGAGGAGCTAGCAAGACAGCTGCTCAATGAGGACTTTATTGAGAGATCAACATCCTCAATAGTCTCACAACCGAGAATAGTGCCGAAGCCAGGAGGAGAATGGCGCCTGACAGTTAACTATGCTCGTGTTAACAAGGTGCTGGAGGAAGAGAGAAATCCTCTCCCGACATTAGAAGAAGGAAAGAGAGTACTGCGGAATGCAAAATTCTATTCGGTCATTGACCTTAAGAATGGCTTCTGGCAGATACCACTGGAGGAAAAGTCCAGATGGCTGACGGCGTTTGTGGTGGGTATGGAAATATATCAATGGAAAGTGCTGCCGATGGGCCTCAAGCAAGCCCCAGGACTTTTCCAGAAGGCGATGCAGAAGATGTTGAGCAGTCAGTACGATGATTTGTCTGACGGTGGCTTTATGAGAAGGCGGGGACAGAAGGCGGGAGAATATGCATTTTGCTATATCGATGACATTATCGTATACTCTAACACAATAGAGGAGCATATCGATCATTTGTCCGATATATTCAGGCGCATCGGAGCTTTTGGCCTGAAGTGCAATCTAAAGAAGTGTCAACTTGCCAAGACGAGTATGACATACTTAGGGTACGAGATCTCCCATAATCGAGTCTCGATATCCAAAGAGAAGAGGGAGGAGATTATGAATCGACCGATACCGAAGAACCGCACTGAATTGCACTCATTCCTTGCGATGGCGCAATACTATAGCCAGTTTATACCCGATTGGGGTGCAACACGGGCTAAGTTGGAGAAAATGATAGATTTTGGAGACTTTGAGAAGTGGGCGAAGAGGCTTTGCAAGCGTTTCATGCGCTCAAAGATCTCATTTACAAAGACCCGAAAGACGGAGGACTGGTGTTAACGATGCCCGACTTTACGAAACAATTCGTAGTCGATACAGACGCATCTAAGTTTGCGATTGGGGCTGTATTACAACAAGAGGATGAGGAGAAGAAATTACGCCCAATCATGTTTATTAGTAGGAAGTTGTGTGCGGCGGAGAGAAACTATTGCACAAGGCAAAGAGAGGCGTTGGCGGTAGTATGGGCCCTCAAGAGGCTCAGAGAGTATTTGTGGGGAGGACCTCAATTTACTGTCAGAACTGATCATCATAACCTGTTATGGTTGATGAATCATGAACAGACGGGACGGCTGGCGCGGTGGCAAGCGTTCTTGTCTTGTTTCGATTTTACAATGGTCCATCTACCGGGAAAGCGAAATGTGGTCGCTGATAGCCTCTCTAGGCTAGAGTTTAACTCAGAAGTATCGGCGTTGGTGTCCACGGTGGAGATGGAAGACTTGTCCACTGACAAGGTGTATGAGGTCAGCCACATTGAGGCGATGGAGATGGCGAGTGGAGTCCGATATGACCGCACAGGTCTACGGTACAGTCCACAAGGCCCGGATCACGGGATATGTTGTGAGCTACATACCCAGGAGGACGCTGAGTGGTCCTATGAGGTATATGAGAATGCGAAGGCGAACATAAGAGAGGAAGAGGAGACGCAGGAAGTTTATGCGGAGCCTCCTCAAGAGCGGAGAAGTGACCTAGACGATGACCCGGAAAGAATCGGGGTACGGCTAGAAGATGGTACTATCCATATAGCCTCGCCTACCGCATGGAGGCAACAACAGGCTCAAGATCCGGAGTTTAAAGAACTGATACAGTTATATCAGAACCCGGATGAGCTACGGATGACGAAAGCGATCAAAGATCAGATGAAGGAGATGGGATGGAGAGATGGTCTACTGTGGTACAAGGGCCTTCACGGTCGCTATGCGTCACAGCCGGACAAATGGACCCTTTGGGTACCGGAGAGTCTGAGACGATTTATATTTGTCGCAGCCACAATTGCCCACTTTTGGCGCATCCGGGTCGACAACGAAACTCAT
>WBZZ01004988.1:0-5000 GCA_019918135.1 Paulinella micropora
ACCAGCAATCGTTCCAACGTGACGAGATTTTCAGACGATCCCGCTGTAGCCCAAGTGGGCTTTGTCCCTGAGACTGCCTTGTCCCAGAAGCCATCCATTGCGTCGAAAATGGGCGTGAACACGTCGTCTATTGAGAGCACTTTAGCCCCAACACCACTCTTGGGCCGAAAAATAAAGTTGCCCATTGCGTGCACAGTGGGTGACACTCTGGCCCAAACCTGACTGTGAAACTGAGCAAACTTTTGCACTTCAGTCCATCTTGGATGCCCTTGATCCAAGACATCCCAAGACTGCCAACAGCCAACCAAGTCGTACACAGGCTGTCCGTGACGTTTGACAAAGTCACGAGAAAGGTCTCCAGCCATGGCTGTGGTGCCCCAGGCTTCAGCTTGGACTTGTCCCAACCTCGCTATATTGAGATCGACCATTCCCTCCGTTGATGCCATCAATCTGGACGCATCCAGCCTCTCAGGCGTCCAGTAGTGGGTCCCATGCCCACAGCTTCTGCAATCTGAACCACCATCTCTGCTGCCACCATAACATTGGCCACTGTGGTGCGTCCGATCACAAGTGTGTCCCACACGTTCCTCGTCGAACCAGGCGAGATAGCATTAATGCATCGTCTGACCGTCTGCAATGCCTTTGTGGACGGTAACTGGTCCGCCCAACTATCACCTGTGAGACGAAACTGCCACATCGTCTTCAAATCGTCTTCCAGACGAGCAGAGATGAAGTGCAAAGAGGGAGGTGTCCCCCCTGTTGTCGACGAACTCGACGCTGTGAGGGCTCCTGCCCCCATAAAACGTGTACCAAGAGAGGAAGGTACCAAAGACCCACCCCCCTAGTATACGCTGGTGTAGAATAAGGGCTGCTTGCTGTCAACATCCTCCTTCTATTCTCACGTGGTAACATATCGAAATGAGAAAGAGAAGAGAGATGTGAGAAAGCAACAAATGACACACACAGCACACACACACAACTGCTCCACACACAGCTTATGAGTTATGCTGGTGACACCTGTTTCCTCCAACCGAATACAAAACAAATGTGCGTGCTCCTACACCTCACACACAATCTGTTTCTATCCCTCTCCCCTAAGGAGAGCTCAACTGTCTAAAGCAAAACTTGAAAAAGGTCAACACCCTTTTCTGTCGGAAATTCCGAGGTGTCAAAACCTCAAGAAAAACAAGGCAAGAAAAACGTGAGAACTTGAGCTTTTCGTGAACCTCACGAAAAGCAAAAGCAAAACCCCGTTCAATTTTTGTTAGTGGCTCCAGATGTAACCGGAACAGCTACTCTGACACTTAGTCGTACCTCAACTGTAGAGGGGCAGACCAAGCATAAGAGTCAAGTAACGACAAGCCGGACAACACTTGATGCCACTATGTAATGTACGGGCCGGCCGACAGGACGCGGCCGGGCGGCGGGCGGCAATGATATATAAGCTTACTAGTATGCCGCACATCCAAGAGTCGCCGCCAATCGGGGCACGGCCGGTCACATGATCATCAATGTCATTAAACTTTATATATATATACATATATATATATATATCAGTATAATATGGAAAATTTAACCTGTAGGCGCAGATCATGATTAATAGTAGGTAAATATGTGCTACATTAATATACCCCTGTGTCCAAACAGACGCTATCAGACTGAGCACTTTAACGACCGGCCAAACTTTAACCACTGTAGTATCTGTCGGCCGGCCCGCACAATATTAATACATAGTGGCATCATGTTAAGTGTCGTCCGGCTTGTCCGGCGATACTTCACTCTTATGCTTGGTCTGCCCCTCTACCGTTGAGTGACGACTAAGTGTCAGAGTAGCTGTTCAGGTTACATCTGGAATCGCTAACAAAAGTTGAACCGGGCTGGGTTTGCTTTTGCTTTTCGTGACTCAGCTTCACAAAAAGCCAAAGTTCTCACGTTTTTCTGAAAGTTGATGCTATCCGGGTGAAATTCAATTTATTAATATTCATATGTACGACGTAACTTTAAGAAACTCAAGACTCTGCAAATGTTACAGTGACTCAATCTTTATATAACAACTATCTAACGACTTGTAGAATGAGGAATACCTAACGTAGAAGGGACTCCGTACCCTCCAAGCCAAGGATAACCGACAGACCGGAACATCGGGTAATGCCATTATATACCGGGTGGGCCTGCATACAAGAAATCAACGGTTTAATCATTGACATATATTGTTATTTATCCCGAAGGATTGTTTGATTTAAGGCTCGGACTGATTCAACTTAATCCAGCCGTCCTCAGAACGTATGAACCTCTGAGGACCGAAGTCACGAAGAAAATCTCTGTACTGCACAAAAAATACTGATAAGAATGCCACAAAGGGTGAGCAGGTATAATACTTGATAGTACTTACTTACTCTACTTACTTCAGTACTTGCTTACTGATGTACTCCTGAACGGCTGGGTCCCAACTAAACTATCATACTTTGGGAAGTGATATCACGTATTTTGCTAAGGTGGTAAAAAAAGGGGGAGTAGCGGTGCACATGTGCGCGGAAAGTTGTCCAGGAATTAAGGCCAACTTCACGTGCATAGTGACTCGGACTATAAATCTACGTATAGGAAGGCTACGTCTGATAACTAGGTAAATCTATGTCTCGATAATCAGGTGAAACAAAAGAAAGCGCAGATACGCATGAAGTCAGATTTAGCCAACTTTACATGCATACGCACCTATAACGCGAATCTATATCTTATTGGTAAAAAAAGTCTTGAGGAGATTAGGTGCAACAAAAAAAAGCACAGTTATCCGTGCAGATATTCGGGAAGTTACCCAGATTATCAGACAAGCTATCTATCTAGATTCTATCTATCTATCTATCTATCTATCTATCTATCTATCTATCTATCTATCTATCTATCTATCTGATATCTATCTGATATCTATCTATCTATCTATCTATCTATCTATCTATCTATCTATCTATCTATCTATCTATCTATCTATCTATCTATCTATCTATCTATCTATCTATCTATCTAGACCTCGAGATGAAGCACAAAACGCGTGGGCCGGCTATACCCTCAGTGAAAAAACACATCATATCGGACCTTCGCGTGGATCGGCGCTAATAGTGCGAACCTACATGTTGGCTTTTAGGTATTTCAGGCAGGGAAATTCAAAGTGAATGGAGCAAAAAAGGAAGCGGAGTTATCCCCGCATATACATGGAAAATTGTCCGATTAGGACAACTTCACAAAAATTAGCCTAATTAGGCGAATGGTGGATGAAAAGAACTACTATTATTAGCGCAGAGGAGCGAAAAATTTCCCAGGATTTGGGTCTGGGACGAGCCATGAGCCTTGAATGATGTTCTCTCTTTTGGGACTTACAATATACGATGTTCAAACATTTCAAGAGCGCGTGGCATAGGTAGGTAGGTAGGTAGGTAGGTAGGTAGGTATGAAGAGGGGGGAAAGCGAACCACAAAAATGTAGGAATTCACAGAATAGTGCACAGGTAAAAATTGACATAAAGGAGAGGGATGATATGACTAAAATGTGAGAACCATAAGAAATGTAGCCCAAAAAAGATATGACAAAACAGGGTCATTGCAGATAGCGTTTGGCCCCGTCCGGACCAAAAAAAAAAAAAAAAAAAAAAAAAAAAAAAAAAAAAAAAAAAAAAAAAAAAAAAAATGCAGCGGGCTGCAGGACCCAGAAACCGGGAAATCTGGGTGGGATGTATGGATGGATGGATGGATGGTTGGTTGGATGGATGGATAGACCGACACCTAGTTATCCAGCTAGGTGTAGAACGTGCCTTACAAATACAGACCTAGCAAAGGAGTGTGAGGTGGTGGAAATCGGCGATTCCCCTTCCTGGTCTGATAGGGTTGCAGCGGAGGATGAAGTAGCTGAGGAAGAGGAAGAGAGGACAGAAGGGGGAAGCCTCGGCGTAGAGAGAGAGAGAGAGAGAGAGAGAGAGAGAGAGAGAGAGAGAGAGAGAGAGAGAGAGATCAGGCCGCATCTTCGTGTCCCGTGATTTCCAGAGGAGGAGGAACGAAAAGTTGGCGAGGCGGTAGTTCTGTGAACAAACCAACAAGAATAAAGTAAATGACTTAATGAGTGATAAAAAATAACAATCTCTCTCTCTCTCTCTCTCTCCCTCTCTCTCACTTTAATGAGTGATAACAAATAGTAATCTCTCTCTCTCTCTCTCATACACACACACACTACATATATACATATATATTACATATATATTTATATATATATATATATATATATACCTGTCATGGGGCGACAGAAGTGTGGGGCAGGGGGTTTCGGGGGCGACCCTTGAAATTCCACTCTTGTTCCTAGTATTTGCAACAATACACAGGTACATATGCATGATGATGCGCCTGTGTGTGGCGAGTGTAACAAATCAATCAACCGATCAACCAATGAATGAAATGACAGAAACGAATGGAATGAATGATATGGATAATATGGATGATATGAATGAAATGAATGATATGAATGACATGAATGACATGAATGAAACGAATGATACGAATGAAACAAATGAAACGAATGAAATGAATCTATGAATCAACAAGTCAGCCAGTCATTCATTTAACCAGTCAATCAATCGACGAATGAATCGATAAATCAATACATTATGAATTAAACGACGAATTTATCGATCATTCGTCGATCGATCAATCAACCAACCAGTCAATCAATCAATCAGTCAGTCAGTCAGTCAGTCAGTCAATCAGTCAATCAGTCAATCAATCAGTCAGTCAACCAATCACTCAACCAATCAATCGACTAACCAACCAACCAACTAATCAATCAATCCATCAATGAATGGCATCGATCAATCAATCAATCTCACAATCACTCAATCTGTCAAACAGACCGAAGGAAACTGTATGATCAGCACGAAAGAGCATCTGCATTGTGGCCACGCTGTCGTGATCCAGGCGACACTGAGAGAGAGAGAGAGAGAGAGAGAGAGAGAGAGAGAGAGA
>WBZZ01004988.1:10000-15000 GCA_019918135.1 Paulinella micropora
AACCTCTGCCCTATGATAGATCCAAGGAGGTGCCCTAAATGTTCCGTCCCTTTTTGTTGTGTCCTCCTCACTAGCGCTTTCCTTGCTCTCCACCCTTACTCTCTTGTCCTGCTATTTTGCCTGCTCCTTTCTTTCTCTCCTCACTTGCTCCACGTATGTTGTATGCTCCCTCTTTTCTCTGTGGTTTATTCGAATTCTCCTAAGTTTTTTTATTATTCACACACCTGCCTAACGATGAAATGTTTAGTGTCACTGCACACACACACACACACACACACACAAACCACACACAAACATACACACACACACACGCACACAAACCACACACACACACACACGCACACACACACACACAGACACACACACACACACAGTAGAGACACGAGGCACGGCATAAGTTCGTCTGTCTGTCTGTCTGTCTGTCAAGGAAGACAAAGAAGTTCATACGTTCTTTTTTGCGAATAAATCGAGAAACACAAACAGCACTTAATATTCCCCCCCCCCCCCCCCCCCCCCCCCCCCCCCCCCCCCCTAACCACCGCCTCACTAGGTTCAACCCGATCTTTTGTCTGCAAGGTAAAGTGCATTCGAAAGCGAAACAATAACGAAACAACCTCTGACGAACAGAACCGTCTGCGGCACTTTTGCACATGGTTTGTTTTCCTGTTTTGGACAAAAAATGGGAAATATGTGGCCAACGGTTCGGCAGCGGCCCGATGTCTTCAGCCGAGATTGGCAATTTAGCGGTGAACAGGGTAGCCTATGTATCCACGGATTTCATGGCTTTTTCTGAAAATTTTCAGAATCCGTCCACCACTCCTTTCTGGTCCTGGTGGAACATCATGAGGCTGCGGTAGCTACTGTAGTTATATTTGCCAGAACTAGAAAAGGAAGAATTACTCAGATACAGAACTATATACATAACTATATTGTCTGCGGGCCGACAAGTTTTCATATTAGCAACAAAATTCTAGATAATTCTGTCCGAATATATCTGAGATTCTCTGAACTTAAAAATTCAACTAGAATTTCGCCAGTATTTCTAGTTGCAGCATCCTTAAACGCTGACAAACGAATGTAAATGATTGGACATTGCAGATAGGACGGCCCTGTACAGAAATTGCTGTTATGTCAAAAGGGAAACGCAAGGTAGCAGCCCAATTTCTGTCAATCGCAATCTCTCTCTCCTCCTCCTCCTCCTCCTCCTCCTCCTCCTCCTCCTCTTCTTCTTCTTCTTCTTCTTCTTCTTCTTCTTCTTCTTCTTCTTCTTCTTCTTCTTCTTCTTCTTCTTCTTCTTCTTCTTCTTCTTCTTCTTCTTCTTCTTCTTCTTCTTCTTCTCCTTCTTCTTCTTCTTCTTCTTCTTCTTCTTCTTCTTCTTCTTCTTCTTCTTCTTCTTCTTCTTCTTCTTCTTCTTCTTCTTCTTCTTCTTCTTCTTCTTCTTCTTCTTCTTCTTCTTCTTCTTCTTCTTCTTCTTCTTCTTCTTCTTCTTCTTCTTCTTCTTCTTCTTCTTCTTCTCCTCCTCCTCCTCCTCCTCGTCCTCCTCCTCCTCGTCGTCGTCGTCCTCCTCCTCCTCCTCCTCCTCCTCTTCTCTTATTATTATTATTATTATTATTATTATTATTATTATTATTATTATTGTTATTATTATTATTATTATTATTATTATTATTATTATTATTATTATTATTATTATTATTATTGGACACCGTGATAGCCCAGTGGTCAAGTTCTACCATCTGGGCCCTGTCGCCAGTTCGATTCCCGTCGATGCCACCAGTATTTTCATTGAACATATCGGTCTATTTCTGGACCAGTATTTTCATTGAACATACCGGCCCGTCTGGAAGTGTTGGAACTGCCCTTGCGGGGGTGTCATTAGAGCTTATCGTCAATTCTTCGTACTCCCCTCACGGGTGAGACGATGGAGGCGCATGTGCAGAAATGCATCAGCCATTGACAGAGAAGCACTATTATTATTATTATTATTATTATTATTATTATTATTATTATTATTATTATTATTATTATTATTATTATTCAGCCCAATGGCCTCAATGCGTTAAACTGTGACGCCAACTCATAACCCTTTGGTTGTAGATGCTGGGGAGGAGGGTCGTTGCGCGCGTAAAAGATCTTAAACTCCGCATATGCTGGTTGATAGCCCAGGACCCAGCAGACACCAGATTGTTATGGGTGGGGTTTCGAGGCAGCTCTAGCAACCGCGCTTGGTGTATGCACTTGCACATTCGGTGACGTCTTGCAAGAGGTTGCTGGGACTGCGGAATAACCTCGGCTTAGTGCAGTCTTGCCCTCAGGAGCTCCATCGGTGGCCCCGATCATCAGGCGAGAGACTGACACGGGGGGGTGGAGGACCTCGAACAAGGGTATTGGAGGCTTATGTCCGTTGAGGATATGCCATTAGCTGCATCAGTACGCCTCAGATATAGTAAATCTGCCTTGGAGTGTTGACTGTGACATATTTGAGGGAAATCCCGATGAAAAAACCTAGTCACACTTGCTAAACAGAGTTCCAGCCCAATGGCCTCAAGGCGTTAAACTGTGACGCCAACTCATAACCCTTTGGTGGTAGATGCTGGGGAGGAGGGTCGTTGCGCGCGTAAAAGATCTTAAACTCCGCATATGCTGGTTGATAGCCCAGGACCCAGCAGACACCAGATTGTTATGGGTGGGGTTTCGAGGCAGCTCTAGCAACCGCGCTTGGTGTATGCACTTGCACATTCGGTGACGTCTTGCAAGAGGTTGCTGGGACTGCGGAATAACCTCGGCTTAGTGCAGTCTTGCCCTCAGGAGCTCCATCGGTGGCCCCGATCATCAGGCGAGAGACTGACACGGGGGGGTGGAGGACCTCGAACAAGGGTATTGGAGGCTTATGTCCGTTGAGGATATGCCATTAGCTGCATCAGTACGCCTCAGATATAGTATTATTATTATTATTATTATTATTATTATTATTATTATTATTATTATTATTGGACACCGTGATAGCCCAGTGGTCAAGTTCTACCATCTGGGCCCTGTCGCCAGTTCGATTCCCGTCGGTGCCACCAGTATTTTCATTGAACGTAACGATCCGTCTGGACCAGTATTTTCATTGAACATACCGGCCCGTCTGGAAGTGTTGGAACTGCCCTTGCGGGGGTGTCATTATAGCTTATCGTCAATTCTTCGTACTCCCCCCACGGGTGAGACGATGGAGGCGCATGTGCAGAAATGCATCAGCCATTGACAGAGAAGCACTATTATTATTATTATTATTATTATTATTATTATTATTATTATTATTATTATTATTATTATTATTATTATTATTATTATTCGTTTTTATTGAGAGAACAATTTTACAGTTGGACTCAGGGAACGTCCACGTGAAAAGTATAGCTATTAAAGTCATACCTTTGTCTAAGTTGGAAACCTAGTTATGCGATCGAGCGTATAAAAGGAAAGTATTGATCGGATATTAGGTAGCTCGGTATTAATGTTATTAATATTTATGTTTGGATATGTTGCGCGATATGTAACTTATATTATGACATGAGTGTATGTTATTTTAAGCGGGATCGTGTATGTATGTCGGCCCCCCTCTTTTCTTTTTTTATCACAAGTGACTAAGAAAAAAAAATGAAAGGGGGGGGGGTGGGGATGTTGGGGTGGGGCATGGTTGAACATATACGTCGCAATCTCTCTCTCTCTCTCTCTCTCTCTCTCTCTCTCTCTCTCTCTCTCTCTCTCTCTCTCTTCTCTCTCTCTCTCTCTCTCTCTCTCTCTCTTCTCTCTCTCTCTCTCTTTCACACACACACACACACACTCACTCACACATACATACATACATACATACACACACACACACACTCACTCACGTTCCATATTTTCCCTGATCTGTAATTGACCATGATTATCATGGTTGCTTGTGTCCTTTCAGAAGCGTTCACGGCGCGCGTCAATTGCACAGAACCGCGAGGGCCATGTCAGTCCAGGACTTGTGCAAAATGGGGAAGCGAGTGACCAGATCCCAGCGCAGGGAGTTTTTATGAAAAGGGCTGTCGATAATAGCAATACTCGACCCCGCAAAAAGAAAAAGAAGTCTAAAAATGAGCACGGGTCTTACCCTGTTTCCAGTAATGAGGCTCCCAACCAAACGCAATCCAAACCCTCTTTGAAGAAAGGTAAAGGCAAGAAAATTAAAGGGAAAGGAAGCAAGAAGAAAAGGGCCAAAACTGGGGACATGGAGGTGGGTTCAGCCAGCCCTGTCCAAGGACCAGAAGCGGGTGCGGGAACTGGGGTGGAGGAAGGGGTAGAGGACGATGAAGAAGGTGAAATGTTGGATGGGCACGAGTTGCTGTCTGCTCTCTACGGGACAGAGGAGCAACGAAATCCAGAGGCAACACCTGCTCTTTCCTTAGATAAAATCGATTGTGTGTGTTGAGCAGTTTTCAAAAGTGTGAGTGAGTGTACGTGTACGTGTACGTGTACGTATGTATGTGTACGTATGTACGGTGTGTGTGTGTGTGTGTGCGTGTATGTGTGTGTACGTGTGTACGTGTGTTGTGTGTTTATGCTTGTGTCGTTGTGTTTGTGTGTTTGTCTGTGTACAGAGACACTATCTATCTATCTATCTATCTATCTATCTATCTATCTATCTATCTATCTATCTATCTATCTATCTATCTATCTATCTATCTCTTGTTGAGCCCGGAATAAAACCCACAGTGCTCTGTCGGTTTATACTAGACTGTCGACAGTCTCGAAACTCCATCTGCTTACTGGATCCTCTGTAATGGAGGTGGGAGCTCGTTCTGCAAGGGGCGCTTATGGAACGAGCCCTGGCCCCGCCTGGTACTAGGGAGCTTTGGTATCGCCTGTATCAGTCCCTTCCGTGCAAACATCACGGCTTAGCTGGGCATCGGGTTAATACTTTACCCACAGACTTCCTTGGTTGACGAAATCAGAAGCTCCTTTTTTCTGACATTAGTCGATATCTC
>WBZZ01004988.1:30000-32500 GCA_019918135.1 Paulinella micropora
ACTTATAATACCTGTAATTTAATATTAATATTAATACCTCATCCGCGCAAGCCATGAGGCGGATTTAGCCTTTTTACTACTACGCACTTCAAACAAGAAAATCCGATGATGTACCGGCCCAGTACTTGCCACTAGTGCAATTGAATGACTAGGAATAAGTGGGAGGTGACTTGCGGCGTAACTTTGACAGGAAACTTCAACTGAGGCGCCGGAGGCTCTGTTAGACCTATTAATATATATTAATTAGGTTAGACAGTACGGGCCGGCATATGTAAATTGCGTGTCGTTAGAGCCATGACGTGTATCCGGCCTAATACGTTCCCGCTCGGAGGCTTTGTCTTGGCGCGTTCTTCTAATGAAGCTTAACTTGATTTGCAGACGATCATAGTATTATCTACTTAGCTTTGACTCCGGTTTAGTACGGTAGTCTAACAGGTCAAGTTATGAAGCCTTGCCTGCCTTGAAGCGTGAACGTAACTTTTGAAAGTCTGATAAACTTTACTAGTTCACTTATACATCAGGCACGGTTCAGTGTCTATTTTTTGGAGTCAGCGTTGAAAGTTTCGTGGCCCGGGTGTGTGGAAGGCCGCAGTAGTATCACAGAACAAACGAACTGGTGACGTGCCGCGGAACTTACTCGGAGGCTGTCACCAAATCAGGTGAACTGTTGGAACGTGCGGAAGGCTGCCAACAAATACCTGGGGTGGAATGTGCGGAAGGCTGCCACCTAATCAGCCTGGCGGTTTTAAGTCATCGAACCGGAAGTTCATCATAGTTATTCTAGTAATACGAACAAATATTGATACTTCAGAGTCCTAATCCGGCTTCACTAGAAACTTAGTAGTGAGAGCAATTTTGGTAGTTGATGTTTTCTCCTACCTTCCGCCCTTTGAAACGCTAATATGACATCTCATAACTCTGACCTAGTCAAACTCAATCATGCGAGGCCTCAGGGAAACACGATCATAACTGATATTAATCATTTACCAACATTATATCATGATACCGTCTACGTGACGACTACTACTAACGGATAATTAAGTAATATATAATGGACATAACTGAGGAGAAAGGATCTAATTAATCAGTGTCTAATGAGGAAACGCACGGCCCAAGGCTCACTGTGACAAATTGTCCTGAAGTTTTACACTGCCTCCGCTAATCATCTGACTTCAGTCGTGTACCGGGCCGGCGCGCACACGAAGAAATTAACAACAATGCGAACGATTCCCGCCAGTTCAACTACAGAAGTAAAAAAAAAATGTACTATTCTAGTCAGAAACTGACTTATGATGCCGCGCGAAACGTACTGATATGGGCCCCGGCCCGGGGAAAACGGTAACGGAAAAACCAGTTCCAGAACAAGTACAGTAGTACTAGTAGTAAAAAGACTGCATTACTAACTATTAATAATAAAAAAAACGACTACTATTAATACTATTAATAACATAAGTAAAGTAATAATGAACATAACTGAGGAGGGTCTAATTACAAATGTCCACTGCATGATAATTGAAGAACGCTTGCTTTTCGTTCCGATGCTATTTTACTTATGTTCACCTACTTGTTATGAATGCTTCCTTTTCAGCTCTACGTAAAGCAAACGTTCAATTATTAATATTACAAGTCGTTCAGTGGAAAAATGAAAACCAAAACCTTTGTTTTTGTAATCGGTTCAGTCCATGTATTAAGTACGGTGAGGTGTAATTAAATATGAATCAAACCGTCCAAACACATCGATCATCCGATGCAACTCAAGCTGGGCAACCAGACACATCGATCATCCGATGCAACTCAAGCTTGGCAACTTGCAAGAGATCATTCACCGTGCGGCCCAAAAGGTCAACGTTACGCATCAACAGCCAAAACGTGGATTCGCTGAGGTTGTCGAAATTACGGCCCCATTCTGGGAAAACCTCTTACCCGTAGACTAGTTACTTAGTAGATTTAGTGAGAAGGAAATCGCCAACGGAGCTTGTGTGTGGTAAAGGGCCTGACAATATGACAATACATGCTCACACAAGCTGCCATGCCAACCGAGAGTGAAGGTGCAGAAGATACCATCTTCCCGTCTACACTAATACATAATTTTAAATAATTTGCAGACATACAGCCTGTCGTACAATCGGCTCACGTGATAACTGATTTTCCGTTGTACGTGATGTTCCGATGCGATTTCTGAGGTTTGGAAGAGATTAGGATGAAAAAGGTTTTTTGCCCGGAAAGGAGAAACGGGATAGTCACGGACGTGAAATGGAAGGCGAGGGTTGCTTGCAACCCGTGAGTTTGGGAAGAGAGAAGAAAAATCAAAAGAAATTATCCACAGCAGCCACCCGTATCCTGCTTGCCTTGATCCTTGTTGAAATCGACAGTGTCTGGGATGAACATGGGTTTGTCTTGTTCCTGGGCCAGGGCGTTCTTGGCAATTGTGTTGAAGGCTTGTTCAACGTTCGATGCCTGTTACGGAAAGACAAACCATAGAATTAAGTGTGAAACTCTT
>WBZZ01004988.1:45000-50000 GCA_019918135.1 Paulinella micropora
ATATAGTACACACTACACTACAATACAGTATAGTACGAGTCAGTGTAGGATAATCTCATATATTGTACTGTGCTGATGATGCTAGAGTTCGATGGTATGATATAGTAAGCACTACACTACAAAACAATATAGTACGAGTCAGTGTAGTATGATGTAATGCATTGTTGATGGTGGTAGGGTTCGACGGGCTGAAGAAGCTGGTGGGCTGGTTCAGCAACTACCTAGTGTTGGTGCGTGTAGGGAGAGAGAGAGAGAGAGAGAGAGAGAGAGAGAGAGAGAGAGAGAGAGAGAGAGAGAGAGAGAGGGAGCGAGGGAGCGAGAGAGAGAGAGAGAGAGAGAGAGAGAGAGAGAGAGAGAGAGAGACAGACAGAGACAGAGACAGAGACAGAGACAGACAGACAAAGAGAGAGAGAGAGAGAGAGAGAGAGACAAAGAGAGAGAGAGGGGGGGGGGGGGGGTGTGGCTAGGTGGGCTGGTTCAGCAAGTACCTGTTGCTGGCACTGTCAGATAGACATGTACATATGTTCCGCCTGCTTGGTACTGACTACATCCCGACACATGTCTGTGTGTATGTCTATGTTGTGTTGCAGGTGAACGAGATCGCGACGGAGCCCAAGAAGAACACGCTGACGATCTACGACCTCAAGAACAAGTTCATTGCGTACGCCGCCAAGGTGGAGACAGTGGTAGAGGTATGTCATGCAGGGCCTGCATATCATATGTATCCTGTATGTGTGGTATGTCATGCCTGTCCCGCATGTCCCAGGTCGTGGCTGAGTGGGGTGCGCTGTTCATTCTGACCGCGTCGCAGGTCCAGCATGCACACAAATCGTGTTGATCACACGTCTATTGCGACAAGTCGTGTTTCCCCTACCTCAATCAGCCCTCCAACCCCCCCCCCCCCCCCCCCCCACACACACACACACACACCACCACCACCACCACCGCCGCCACCACCCACCACCAGCAACAACAACAACAGAAGCAACAACAGAAACAACAAACAACAACACACACACAAATGTATATACGCAAAAGTCTTGGTCGATATTGTCATGATGTATGAATGTATGGTGATGGCAGAAGTGTTACCAGCTGACAGAGAAGGACCTGGCCTCCAAGCTACAAATGCTCTACAGGTCCTCTCCGTTATCCCATCATCCTTGTTGTTGTTGTTGTTGTTGTTGTTGTTGTTGTTGTTGTTGTTGTTGTTGTTGTGTGTGTGTGTGTGTGTGTGTGTGTGTGTGTGTACGTGATAGAGATCAATCAAACCCATCCCTTCCCCCCCCTCCCCCCCCCCCCCCAACACCACAACCACCAAAGAAATTGAAAAAATAAAAACAAACAAACAAACGAACAATCAAACAAACGTGTTGTTGTGTTGTTCCAGAAAGAATCTCTTCCAGATCGCCATCTCGCTAGCCAGCAGCCAGGACGTCGGTCTCCATGCATGTCTGTCTGTATGTATGTCTGTATGTCTGTCTGTATGTATGTATGCATGTATGTATGTAAGTATGTATGTATGTATGTATGTATGTATGTATATGTTTGTATGCATGTATGTATGTTATGTATGTATGTATGTATGTATGTATGTATGTATGTATGTATGTATGTGTGGATGTATGTATGTATGTATGTATGTATGTATGTATGTATGTATGTATGTAAGTATGTATGTATGTATGTATGTATGTATGTATGTATGTATGTATGTATGTATGTATGTATGTGTGGGGGGATCACGTGGCATGGATATCTACCAGAACATACATACATACATACAAACAAACAAAAATACATACATACATACATACATACATACATACATACACTACATACATACATAGGGAGATCACGTATTATGGACATCTACCAGAAGTTCGGCGATCAGCTCTACAAGTAAGATAATCTGTCTGTCTGTCTGTCTACTTATTGATACAAGAAGTACATCTATCTATCTTTCTGTCTGCCTGGATCTATCTATCTATCTATCTATCTATCTATCTATCTATCTATCTATCTATCTATCTATCTATCATTCTATCTATATATCTATCTACCTACCTACCTACCTCCCTACCTACCTACTCACCTACCTACCTACCTATCTATCTATCCGTCTGTCTATCTGTGCACATCACTATCTGTATTCACTGACCTTTGTCCTTGTCCTTGTCCTTGTCCTTGTCCTTGTCCTTGTCCTTGTCGTTGTTGTCGTTGTTGTTGTCGTTATCGTTGTCGTTGTCGTTGTTGTCGTTGTCGTTGTCGTTGTCCTCGTTGTCCTTGTCCTTGTCCTTGTCCTTGTCCTTGTCGTTGTTGTCGTTGTTGTTGTTGTCGTTGTCGTTGTTGTCGTTGTCGTTGTCGTTGTCGTTGTTGTCGTTGTCGTTGTCGTTGTCATTGTCGTTGTCGTCGTTGTCCTTGTCCTTGTCCTTGTCCTTGTCCTTGTCCTTGTCCTCGTCTTTGTCGTCGTCGTTGTCGTTGTTGTCTTTGTCGTCGTTGTCGTTGTCGTTGTTGTCGTTGTCGTTGTCGTTGTCGTGGTTGTCGTTGTCGCTGTCGTCTTTGTCGTCGTCGTCGTTGTTGTCGTTGTCGTTGTCGTTGTCGTCGTTGTCGTCGTCCTCGTTGGTAGGAAGCAAGATTTCGACGGGGCGATCACGCAATATCTCGAAACCATCAACTATCTAGAACCCTCCTACGGTCAGCCCTAGTAGTATGTTAGTTGGTGCCTTTATACCCGCATCTATTTCCTTAATGCCCTCATTTATTGCCTTTATGTCCCACCCGTAGCCTTTCAATCCATTTTCTCTCTGTTGCCTCTATGTCCTGCCTGTTGCCTCTCTGTTGCCTTTATGTCCTGCCTATTTCCTCTCCTTTGCCGTCATGCCCTACCTATTGCCTTTATGCCCTGCTTGTTGCCTTTACACCCTGCTTCCATCTCCTTCTGCTCAGTCGAGAGTGATGCTACAACAATGTTGAAGCCATCGTTAGGGCGTTCAGGACCAGAGCTTTGAAACGTTTTGCTCAGCATGTTCGTATATGGAATATTGAATGAGAAGAAGAGAGTTGAGTGTGTGAGGACTGGTGTTTGACGTGGCCTGTGTGTGCGTGGATTGGCAGTGATTCGCAAGTTCCTAGACGCACAACGCATACACAACCTCACGCGCTACCTGGAGAAACTACACGAGAAGGTACACACATACTTACACACATACATTCTCTCTCTCTCTCTCTCTCTCTCTCTCTCTCTCTCTCTCTCTCTCTCTCTCTCACACACACACACACACACACGCACACAAACACACACACACACACACATATGCACACAGGACCAAGCGACGCCCGACCACACCACTCTGCTCCTCAACTGCTACACCAAGCTCAAGGCAGTGGAAAAACTAGACGAATTCGTCAAAAGCGACAAAGGTACATGCTTACTTACTTACTTACCTACTTACTTACATACTTACATACATACTTACATACTTACATTAAAACATATTTACATACATACATACATACATACATATATGCATACATACATATATACATACATAATACATACATGCATATGCGTATTGGACATACATACATACAAGGCAGTGGAGAAGCTATACAAATTCGACAAGAGTCATAAGGGTAGGTAGCTATGTATGCATATATGTATGTATGTATGTGTACATGTATATATATATATATTTTTATATATATATGTATGTATGTATGTATGTATGTATGTATGTATGTATGTATGGACGGATGGATGGACTTATGTATGTATGGATGTATGGATGGATGGATGCATGTGGATGCATGTCAATATGTATATGTGTGTACGTATGCTCTGTAGGTTTTACGTTTGACGTTGGGACTGCGATCCAGGTGTGTCGCCAGGCGGGTTACTTCCAGCACGCGCTGTACCTGGCCTTCAAGAGCCGCCAGCACGACTCCTTCCTTAAGATCGTGCTGGAGGACGAGCACAAGCCAGGCGAGGCGCTCAAGTACATCGCCTCGCTGCCCTTCGAGAACAGGTCACAGATGCCAAGATGTAATCATTAACATGATTTTCTACCACCCTCCCCCCCCCCCCCCCGGCGACAACTTTCAGGGATACAACTTACAGGGATGAAAACATATTGCACACACATACATATATATGTAATATTGTGTGTACTTGTGTAGTTATCAAGCGTGCAAAGAGCACGGACAACAGCTTGTCCAGGTCTGTATGTATGTATGTATGTATGTATGTATGTATGTATGTATGTATGTATGCATGTATATGTGTGCATGTATGTATGTATGTATGTATGTATGTATTTATGTGTGCATGTATGCATGTATTTATGTATGTATGTATGTATGAATGTATGTATGTATGTATGTATGCTATGTTATGTTATGTGATGTATGTGCAGGAGCGTCCCGAGCAGGCCACCGCGCTCTTTACACGTCTGGTATCTATCTATCTATCGATCTATCTATCTATCTATCTATCTATCTATCTATCTATCCGGGGGGGATGCAGAGGACAGCTGCGCAGTGCTCCGGCCTAAAACCAAACCCCCTATAATGACGATTTTGTGTCCGCCGTTAATCGCGCGCAGCGCAAGGGCTAAACAGGCAACCAACTCCTGACCAGGGCCGTGATGCAAACGGTTGATGAAGTCGGGGTTGTAGAAGGTAACTCACAACGAGCGTGAACTCCTGAAACCTCGGCTTACAGGCGCATCATCTCCTTATGGCACACGCCCCTGGGGGAGTGTTATAGTGTTGTTCTGTATAGTTCAAAAGGGCTCGGCTACCTTTCGGCTTGAACTGGGCACAGACACCAACCACAGCGAGACAGTGGTTGGTGTGCAGCTTGGCAGGTGCTGAAAGTTCTTGTCAGGGGGTAGTATTGGCGGCAATGGCTTTTCAAGCTACGCCATGCCCATATATTAAACATTAAACATATCTATCTATCTATCTATCTATTTATCTATCTATCTATCTACCTACCT